>BGPR01002029.1:45928-113691 GCA_013235015.1 Araneus ventricosus
ACATTTTTTTATCATACTATATCTTCGTAAACTGCTTATATTTGAAAGTAATCAGTAATCTTATATCAGCATCAATATATCATTATATATTTTCATATATTTTATAATTAAAGAAATGTCCATAATAAGAAATATTATATTTAAATTATTTTAAAGATATGCATATATATACAAAATTAGAAACAACATTTCAAAATACAAATATTTCAAATTAATTTCTTAATGTAAAACAATTTAATTACTTAAAAATATATTTTTTTTTTATGTTGTTGCCTTATATTTCGCTACGGAATTTCTACATCTAATATTCTTATTCTCATGCATATATTTTCATATTTATTTTCCTTAGAATTAGAAAATCTTATATACACATAGTAATTTGTTTCAAAAATATATAAATAATGATGTTGCTTAAAATAATTACTAAAAAGTTCCTCAACTTCAAGAAATAAATTATTTAAAATATAATGAAATAAAACATGCAAAACTGATTAATTTCATTTCAGAATTCTTATATATTTGGTTATTATAAAGCGGAAAGAAAGAGAAATGAATTTATATTATTCCTTTTGTATTAGAACTTT
The DNA here is from genome assembly GCA_013235015.1 of Araneus ventricosus. Lineage (NCBI taxonomy): Eukaryota > Metazoa > Arthropoda > Arachnida > Araneae > Araneidae > Araneus > Araneus ventricosus. Next base: position 46,513 of record BGPR01002029.1, read on the forward strand.
CATTATATATTAGTTTGAATTCTATTAAGAATTTCATTATAATGCAAAATCTTCCCTTTCCTCCCCTAGAAAATGGACAAAAGCTATTCCAAATTTCAAGAAAAGATTAAAATTAAATTAACATTTTAATGAATATTGATATATTGAATTGGTTTCTTATCCCAATGGCCTTCTATGATTAATTTTACTGGTTTGCATGTTTTGTTTTATAGTTGCTAAAAACGTTTGCTATGAATAAATTTTAGAAATTATAATATAATAAATAATTTAATGTTTAGAAAAAAATTATGTACATTTATGTCTACTGTTAAAAATTTAGAACCCGAAGACTTAAATTCAGATGCTGGTATTTTAGCAGTAACAAAATTCTACTTTAAAAATATATTTAGATACTATTTTCTTCAGTTGATATTACTTTAATTTCTCCAAAACAAATATAAAATAGATTACTCTTGCATTAAGTATCCATATTTCGATAATTTGCAAGATTATAAAATGAAATTTACATTAAATTAATCACTCATTATGTATTTCATGATATAAATTGTTTCATTTTCTTGAAATTATTATTGTCTTACTTTTATTAATTAAGAATTTCTGAGATTAATATCTGCTAATTTTAAAAATATATCGGCTCTCTGTTATAATGTATGAATTTCGCTATATTTCTAGAGAAACATAAAGCGAGTAAATTTATTTTTTCATTTTATCACTCTTTAAAAATTGCTTTCATCGCTTAATAACTTAAAAATTATGCTAAATTTGCTTTCATAAATAATCTTATTTTTAATCAATGTTAGCATTTATTGATTAACACGATGAGCAAGTTATTTTAAAATATTATAATATTTCCAAGATTGATTTACAATTTTTCTTCACAATTTTAATAATGAGATGAAAGCGAATCTTGAGATCTAGGATTTTAATAGAAAATAAGTGTATACCAAAGCTTTCATTTCATTACTGATTATGTCATTGTAAAAATAAATGTTAAAATATTCCATTAAAGAAATTCGTAATGTACAGTATTAAATTCTCTTACTACAATTTTATAATTTAAACTGATATTTTTAAATAAGCCATAAAAATAAAAAAAGACTTTTTCGCTTTATTGGAAAGGGAATAGTCTCGTCTTTTAATTATTAGAAGATTCAAAACAAGAGTCGGAATTAGTTTACAAAAGAAAACGTACCTTAATAAAGTAAATTATTTATATGCATCCTGATAATTAGATTTTTCAGCTTCATCAGAGAATTTAAACTATTTTTTTGGAAATCGGTATAAACATGAGTTCAGGATATATATATTTAAAATAATTGCCCATATATGATAATGAAATAAACTTTATGCTACTGAAATTTCAAATTAATCTGAAGGACAATTAATTAATTAAGAAACCTACATAGTTATTGTATTGAAGAAAATTTCAAAATGTTTAGTTTATAAACTTTATATACCAGTGTACACTATTGCACTTTCGCATTATTTTGCATTTTTCCATATTTGATTCATTTTATTACGAAACATGAAAATATGAATGATATTGCCAACTGAATATCATTTTCCTGAATTTTATATTTTTATTCATTGAAACATGAATTGAGAAAATTCTAGCGTATGAAATCCTTATAATTTTATTTAAACAAAATTACAATGATTTAACATTATTGTATTATGAAAATGCTCCGTTAGGCAGGAAGATTAGTTTCACTTTATATTGAAGCTTCATTAAATTGAGAATTATCTGCGTAGACTATATTAGGACAATTTTTTTTTTTTATAAAATACTATTTGTCAAAATAGTAATAGTTAAATTAAGATGCATCACATTCGAAGAAATTAATCTATTTCACTCTGGAATGTTTAATCATTGTCACTGTATGTTATTTTGCTTAAATCAGGTATGTCATGTTTTTTCTGTTTGATATATTACATAAAATAAGACTGATGCTTGAGATGTTTTTAATGCCTTCAAATCCTCAATAATTTCAAATGTTATTTATCTGCAATTATAATAATATAGCTCGTTTCTACACTATTGCTAACGTACTTGCTATTAGTAATTGATCAAATAAATGAAAATTGATTGGAATATTGGGTATTAGAGACGTGACTAAAAATATCAAGCAAAATTATTTTGTAAATGTAATTCTCAATCTTTTTTTAAAACGGACAAAAAATGAGCAGAATTTTAATCAAAATTTTAATCAATTTCCACAACGTATTGCGTTTTATTTTGAAATACAAGGTGTTCACAATTTATTGTTGGCGTATTCTTTCCTCAATACTTCTGATTAAAGAATATAACTATAAATATTATTACATATTCAAAAAATACAACATGCAATGAGTTTTCTATTTCGTAACACAAAGGTGAGTAATTTTCACATGGTAGGCATTCGGTGCGACTCTTTGATGGAAATTGAGTTCAGTTTCGATGTATTTAGGTTAAGGTTAATGAAATGCATGCAGTCTTTATACAACAGCCGTTTCGTGTTTAAATAACTTGGACCAAATAAAGACATCAGAACTTCTATGAGTTGGCCTCAAACAAAATCTCATTAGTACAAAAGTTGTGACAACCTTTCGTGGTCCATAATGCATCGATACTGAACTCACTTTGAGACTGAACTTATTTCCAAGCTATGTGTCAATGTGTTACATACAGCTAAAGACTGCCATGTAAAAATTGCTTAACTTTGTTTGTACTGTTTAAAATAAATTTTGATTGTACTTAATGAATATGTAATAATATTTATCGTAATGTTCTTGAATAAAATTTACGATGCCAAAAATTTCCGACAATAATTTGTGGACATCCTGAATATCTAAAGATACTAAATATTTAAGTAATTAGTCTGTAGAAGAGATCTTTTATTAAAGATTCGAATTTCTATTCCAGGTAATTTAATTATACCGAATACTCAGAAATAAGCTACTTAATTAGTAGTTTAATTATGAACTCTGCCTGTCTGAAAACTTTATTTGATAATTATTATCTATTTCAAATTCAAGCTATTAATAATTAATTTTTAAATTACATTATTCGACTAAAGGCCAAGTGATCATAATTAAAGTAACCCTACTAGACCTATATAGAGCCCATTCTCATAAATGAATTTCGTAGGCACTTGTTCTGTACATGATAAAGACAATAGGAAAATAAATCCGCAATATACAGGGAAGTGATAAATTATTGGATCCATTTCAAAAATTAAAAAAAATCTAATAATGAAGAAACTACGTTTTTTTAAATGTAGAGAGAAGTTTAAACAGATTATTTCAGATAGGTGGCACACCATTACAGAGGTCAAAATCTACTGTAGTTGGATATTCCCAACAAATGTCAAAATGGTTACCGTGCAGCAGAAGGAGGTGTGCGTTCTCTGATTTAACGAAAGCAAATAAATTGCAATATTTCAAAGATGTTTCTGCTTATAGTATTCCAATTGTCACTCTCCAAATAAGAACTCACGTCATTAAGCATTGGAATGAGAAATTAAGGAAATGTGCAACACAGGAAATTTGCTGGACCCTTGTCTCAGACGCAATTGTTCAACTAGTGAGGGAGACTTTTGTCCCTTAATATATCATACCAACGTTTAATGAAGTTCTTAATTGGATAGTCGTCATTTGAATACTCTAAGCGAAAACGTCTTTGAACTATTACAACTGATTTGTTTTCGTGAAATGAGACAACGAGTATCTCTTTCTGCTGCATGATATTCATTTTGACAATTGGGTTGGGAATCTCCCTCTGCAGCAGACTTAGAACGCCATAGCGGCGTGTCATTTATCTAAAAGAAGCTGTTTAAACTGCTCTCTCATTTGCAAAAGTGCTGTTGCTACATCATTACGGGTGTTTTTTTTATTAATTCTGGAAATTGTTCCAATAGTTTATGACCGCCCTGTATAATACATCAGCTTCGACAACCTAGTGAAAATGCGGCTCATAATTATAAAGGAAAAGAATTTGGAATAATAAAAATTTATTTAATCCAAATTTGTTCTATGTGCATTCCATTAGGGTGAATCAAAGTGCATTATTATGGAATCTTGAAAAGTTGCTCTAAGGCATTTTAGACGACTTACCGCAATATATTGTGTAAGGCGTGCTATTAATTCAGGTACATTCAACACGCTTCCTTCACAAAGAAGATGTCTTGGAAATCGCCAAATCCGAAAGCTACAGGGATTCATGTTTGCATAAAGAGGATGCAGGGCATTCAGAAACAACCTCGAGATTACTCTAATGTCTCCAGAGTGAAAATGAAACAGTTTCTTCACTTATCGGTCAATCTGGAATGTTTCACCCTATTACATGAAGACGGTAACCTCTAAACATTTCCGTTCTTGTGAGGCAGGGATCATTTGCTGCAGGAGACGTTCAGAGTAAAGAACTCTCATGGCTTACTTCAATGTCTTTTGGAGTGACCTCTGCAAACCAAACGAGCCAAGATGGAAGTCAGAAGTAATACCTCACTATACATTCAAGTAATCAGAATGCGGAGGCTGTTCAGGCTGTTCATACACAAAAAAAGAGACATTACCCCATAACAAACGGTTCTGTGTATTCTCTTCGTCGTCTAGTAAAAATTGTGATTCGTACAGATACAAATGTTTTAAGGTCTTTCATTTTCAACAACTATTATCGCATTACAAAAAAACGAACAAAGGAGCTTAGGCTTGTAGTTTCTTCCCCACGTTAATCTTCTACGATATTAATTTAAAATGGCTCACGGAGAGTTTCGTACCGTAGACCGCGGAGCAGACAATTCACATTGAATCGCCTTAGTATCAGTGAAGAATATCAGAAAAGGGACGCTCCGTCACCCATAGCAACAACGTCATTTTACAGTTTCATTTGAAATCTTGCTTCGCTTTCTGTGCACGCAGCCCTGTATTGTCTTTAAATTTAATAAAATAATCTTCTTCAAAATATTATCTGACACTGAAAGCGTTCGCAAGCTTTTCAAGCATCGATATTTTTGCAGTGATGTTAAGCTACCTTTATAGTTCCAAGAAAGCAATTTCACATGCAAATTTCGGGCTTTCTTCTCTCAAGTCAAGGCGAAGAAGGGGTTTCGGCATTGAATGCTGACATTTCAGAGATTTCCAAATTTATATATGTTCTTTCCTAATTTGTACGAAAAACTTATTTTAAACTGAGTGAAAAGGTCCAACTAATCTGCGTTGGAAGCTTAATCTAAACTGTATGAAAAGCTTCAACATGAAAATTTCCATCTAGTCTCCATGAAAGACAGCTGAACGCATGTTTTCCACACGGCCCATATGAAGTTTATACCAAGTTTCAATGAAATAGAGTGAACAAAACGAGCTCTGCATTAGTCTGAGAAGTGTTATTTTAATTTCGGGAGAGGGAATACAGCCTTATCCCCACTCTTGAACATATTTATCCAATACTTCCTTTAAATTTCCTAAAAGAAAAACAAATCAACAGGAAAAAAGGAGAAAATATTATGTGTTTAAGGGTAATTGAGTTCTGGAAACTTCTTATCGAGACAGTTTCAAAATTTTAAATTAAATCATTTTTTTAAATATTTATCTTTACTAAATTTATAGAATTCATTTTAAAGCAAGCATCTTATTATTATTGAGAATTGTTTGGAAGCAAGAGTCTTACATGCATATAACTTCTATAATTGAAAGTAATTACCATTACTGTATCATTGTATATTTAATTACCTCAGACATAAGCTCTTATAAATAAATACGACGTATGATATTGTAAGAAATATCTTTCGTAATGTATCACCATATAAATACACAGTGGCAAGAAAATTTAAGAAACTCTTGGTGAGTTAAGTAGGAAAAACACTACGTGACATATTAGATCGCTAAAGGTCCTTTTATTCATTGCTGTTCTTCATTAGTGCTTAGAAAGGATTCAAAATTATTTCCAAAAATATCCTTAAATATAAAAGATATTCATGGTTTGCATACCAAGTTGGACAAAAACATCCATACGTTATGTGTTTATTATTCATCTATTCAAACATAAAGAACTGTTTCTAATGGTCTTTTAAAACATTTGCTTTTACTTTCTTTTGTGGGTACGGTTGAACATTCTAATTTGAAGAACTTATCATCGATCTCAACGATCATTATTCAAAAGATAATTCTTTAGAAAAAAAGTACTCACTGCACCGAATAATTTCGCTAATGAAACGAAATATATCTACATTTCTAAAACTCGTTCATTAGTGGCATACTTTCTTAAAACGAAAGAATTTTACGTGACCTTTTCGGTGCTTGCATTTCAATCATTGCAAGGCGAAAGCGAAGGAAATCAATATGGTTGAAACTAATTAAAGTTCCGAATGTAATGGGAAAGGCAAGACTTTTCTGACCCCTAACGAGCCTCGGGCATAATTTATCATTTATCCCAGACATCTTCGTCTTCTGCAGCTTATTTGGATGACTATGCATATCAGAAACAGCAGGGAGAAGCTTGCATTACGTGTCTACAAATGAGCTTATTTTTTTCTATCAAAAAATCCTGCGTTGGGTTATGTAATTAGTACTTATGCAGGGCATTTAGAGATTAATTATGGTATATTGCAGTGCTGCTCATAATATATAAGCTCTTATTTTAATGAGACAATGTTAAGTACATATTTCATGCTACAGTGAGAGAGTGTTTTGAAAAAAAAGCATATTTTTCTAAGTAATTAGATATATATTTTTTCGATTAATCCGATAATGTGTTGAATAAGGAAAGTGAAGAAGGAAATTCTGAAGACTACAAATAAAAGTACATATATTCTTAAAGCAATAAATCTGAAAAATTATTCGAGGTTATTTGTGATAACATCTTTCGAGATTACAATTTAAAGCTTCTGAAAAATGGACATTTTTTTAAAAAATACATAAGATTAGAGTTCTGAAGTTAAACAAAAAGAATAACAAGTTTTGAAATTAAACATTTGAAGTATTTGCAATGCTTATTACAGCCAGAATTTTAATAAGTTTCAATTTATGACCGAAACTCAATAAGAATTTTTATACAAGTTATGTTAGTATTTCTAAAATTCTTTTCGCTTTGATACCTTGTCAAGAAGAATATTTATACTCGAAGAATATACATATATATATTCAAATACTGAGAAGTATAAAGTGAAAACGTTACGAAATTTCACTTTTTAAAAAGAAATTTCAATCCTATCGCACACTCGAGTATGTATCAAGTACATGTTCATAAAATATAATGATATTTACATTTTACAGTAATTACATTTATTGTTCACTTATATTAGGTGAGAGATTTGCAGACTTACTAGAATCATTATTGTGCATTCAGTTCTTCAAAATAAATGTACTCAGAACGTTAGTTAAGTACACTGAAAATTTTGTCTGTAAACCCCAACACATATGAATGACTGAAAGAAATCTTTAATGTAAATAGGAAATCTCATCATAATGCATGGTCGATATAATTTCTATGAGTTGGAAATGAAAACGTTCAAAATAGAAGGTTCTTGTAATTTCTTAAGGTAAATTTATTTAAATCCTTATGAAGATGAAGAAGAAAATTATTTAAACTTCATATCTCAATTTTTAATTAAAAACAATTATTTTTATCCCGTTTGATTACTGGTAGTAAAACGTAGTGTTATATTCAATAGTCAGAAGGGCAAAGTATACCTTTTATCTCCTGTTCCATATTGGTCGAGAATCTGAAATAAATCAGAAAACCTTTACGCTCCCAAAGTATATTGTGACAAGATGGAAAGTGAAGGATACAAATGCTTTTGGTCCAGGATACGGGGAGAAATTTAAGAAAATTTTGATTGTCCGAAAAAAAAAATTACGTACCAAAACATTTCAGAGACTTTATATCCTAGAACAAACTGTTGATAATTTTCAGTACAGTTGCGGATAAAAGGAGAGAACTTGTTTATTTTATCTCCAATACATTGCTTGAGAACATAAATTCCCGGCTTTTCTGCAAAATAAAAATATCCCTCCAATACAGGTGCATCCGTAAATCCCTGATCATTGGGATTCTCCTGGGATCTACTAAATTTCTTGCTCTTCGGACTTAACCTTAAGCCAGAATGCTCTTTATTAACTTATTCTGAAAAGACGTATATTAAAGAGGCCGTGAAAACATTTAAATAATACAACTTCAGGGTAGGATTGAAGAAATAAATGGAGGTTTGTCTATATCCCAAATGTTCCGACGCACCGTGTCGTGAAGCTGTGGCCCAGTTCCACCTTCGACTGGTCATGTGCGCTTGGAAGGGTACATTCAACATATTGGTATGCGTGTCCAACCTTTCTGCCCTCTTCGTAATATGGATAAAGCCCACCTCCATCGCTGTGGGTCACTTCTTGGTTATTCTGCGACGACATTGTATGGAGAATAAAATATACATAATGGACCATATAAATTTTGACCCCTTTTGTGAACTTTCTATTCTGTTTCTGTCTATTGGTAATGGAAATAAAAAATAATGAATAGGTCTATGCATATAAAATTCAGCACTTTGTGATGATTCAATTCAAACTGATGTAACAGTAGCTACTTTTCAAGAAGATCTGTCGAGTTAGTTTTAGTTTAGTTATGTCAAAATACAGTTTTGAAGCAACACGGGGACCATTTTCGGATAGACCTTATAAATTTGAACCGCGGTCAAATGATGGGACAGAAGATCTATTGAAACATATGAGCGGTCAAGAAAACAGACAGAGAAAAATCTAACTTTATACCTAAATGCAGTTTTGAATTTCTAAAAGAAATATTGACATTAGGTAAAAGAAAACAAATGAAATTTTTAAGAACTGCTTGCTTGTCTAATTGTAAATTTTACTGAAAGAATAATAGTATGTTATAACGAATATAATTCTTGAAAGGAGAATTTTTAAGATTAAAAATAATGGGAAAGAAGCTTGTGAAAGCGATTTGAAAATTATTCTTGATTCACCGGAAAGAAGGTACAAGTCAGAGAAATTTAATAAGGTGCATAATAATAAAGTTTAATAAAAAATAAACATTTTCGAACATGGCTTCTTGTGAATTATGTGGTATAAATTTAAATTTCACAAATTTAATGTTTTGACAAATATAAGATTAGTAATCACGATTTTTAAAGGTTTATTGTTTTCTTTTAGCAAGCTTAAGTTAATTTTCTTTTATATATAATTATTTGTATTCAGCCAAGAAATAAATAATTCTGCACCTTCACGTTCACATTTCATGCAATTTAAAAATTTGTATTTACAAGGGTATGACTTCTAATATTTCAGCAAGAACAAAAAACCAATTTAGAACAAAAAAATTATAATAACTTTAGAACTTTATGTAAAGAGATAAGAGAGTAAAAAAAGGCGAAAGATCAGCAAAAAGTTGGAATCTTTATTGCTCTCAAAGTTTCACGCTAAATTTCACGATTATGAAATTTTCCTAAGGAGTTTTCTCATTTTAAAACTTCAATCAACCAACTTTTCTGAAGAAAAGGAAGTGCTGTATATGAAACAACCTTTACCACTTAAACATATTAAACTCATTTTTAATTGCAATGCTGAGAATGTTAATAACTTAGCATATCAAACTTAATGCAACTCAAATAAGCTGTTTGGTTCGTAATATTATTCTCGTTGCTTATTTTTGAAAGAATATTTTCCCAAAACACTTTTATCATCCATTTTGAAATAGAAGTCACTTGAATGTCATGGACATGAATTGAATTTTTAAAAAATGGGATTAATCGAAAATTCAAAATATGAATTTTAAGAAAATACAATTTTATTCTTTATTTCTGCCTGCAACAACGTAGAAATATGACAAAAATCAAGCTAATAAAGTTATGAAAAGTTCATTTGTAACAATGGAAACATTCTAAATTTTTTAAAGCGTATATATCTTTCGGGAGACGACTTTTATTTTTTTGAGGGTTGTAGAAAAATTTGGAAACTTCTCTTTAATTAATTAAATGAATAAAAGTGAACTAAACTCACAAAAAATATTTTCATTTTTTATTTTACAGCTTGTATTATTACAATATGTCACAGCAAATATAAATATTAAAAATATGCATCGGAAACAATAAAAGAAGCTATGCGTAAAACGCAAATAATATATTATTAATCTATATATTATTAATCTATTATTTTTCTTTAATTGTGAAGCGCATGATTTATATATCCGTTACATATGCTACATTGGTAATTTTAAAGCTACTATTTTACATTCGATGCTGTATTATTGACTTAAAAATATTTTATTCTATTCTATACATCACTTACAATTATTTTAGTGAATTCAAGAAACACATAAAAGCCATTCAAAGCCATTCCAAAATTTATTCTGATGTGCTCTTTGATTCTTTTTCAATAAACGCATTTTTCCTCTAAAACTTAGTCCTAATGATACATCAGCAATTCTAAAAGGTATGCTTCAGATTTACCGAAAATGAGATTTAAAGCTCAATTTATTAAAAGAAAATTCATCTTAGCAAATCTGAATAAAACCAATTTGGCTACTCTTTAACATTCAGTAAATTACTTCAAAGTCTATCAATGTTTGTGCTTAATTTATGAAAGGATAAGATTGCTAAACTTCCTACTAAGTCAAGAAAATATTTTTAAAAAACCAGCTTATTTTGAAGTGCCAATTTGCATATTTTGACTTCATTATAGAAAACGAAATGTGCAATTAAATTCAGTAAAAATAATTTATTCGACGTTCGGATTTAGAAAAGTATTCAGTGAGGTAATAATAATCAAAACTTACTAATATAAAAAAAATGTTTAAAAAGATACAATTCGGTTCTAAAAATTTATCAGTAAATATTTGAAATAATTTTAATAAGGCCGTTACTACTCCTTCCTATAAGTTACTGAATATGTGATGTAATGAAATATTTTTACATGTTCTTCCCTTCCTACATGCATCAGAAGCCTAGATTTCAAGTTCACTTATAAATGCATGACACTTCGTGTAGTATAATTATACGGTAATTAAACTTTCTTTAATTATACTTATTTGTTCAAGTTTCACGCCTCCTTTACACAAAATGCTACAGGTTCTTTCAATCAAATGTCTCTTCAGGGATCATTAATTCTCACTTGCTTCTCATGGTATAAAAAGAAATGCAAATTAGGTGCACTACATCGATGCGGAGAAAAAAAACAATTTTTGCTTTTCCTCGCACCACTACTGCAAGCAATTTTTTGTACGGATTTTTTTTAACTTCTGGGAAATCTCAAGGCACTGGCTGCTTAAGCACGTTCATTCATTAATTGAGATTGTCGAGTCAAGAATGAGGATGTGTGTATGTATATGTATATATTCTCTATCTTGAAGAGAGAAAAAAAATAGAAAGAGGTTAGAAAAGTAACTTCCTGCCATAGGCGTCAGAAGCTCAAACACTAGCTCATTAGGCCATGGATAGCAAAGTATATATTCTTGTGCTATTGTATTTTTTTCTGCATTTCCCTCATTAAAAAGACGATGTTCTGGCAGATTGTGGTCAAATGCTTATAGAAAAAATGTTGCAAAAGTAAGTTTTTTTTATAAAAATGATAGGAGTGTGCAAAAAAAACGATGGATTTTGAAAATAGAATAAATTCAATTCATGGAATGTAATAAGCTGATTCGTTTGCTTAACAAGTCTGCAGATGATAAAATTTAATTGCATAAACTAGTAAATAGCATATTTTTATTCAAGAATATTAATTTTATGTTATATAATTTAAATCTAAAATGAAGTATCGCCTATTTATACATCTTAATCTATATAGTCCTTAATTTCCAGGTTATTCGTTGTTTCATACAATTATGATAAATATTCTAAGAAATCTTAGTAACCTAACTCTGAGTTTAAGTTGACAGTCATAGGGATAGTTAATTTTTATATTGTGTTTGAATATTGTATCGATTCATATTGATGAGAAATCCTGAGGAATTTGTAGGAAACAATATTTTAGGCACGCATATTTCAATAATATACAAAAATAACTATATATTTATTTATCTTTGCTATTTTATCACATAATTACTTACCTAATATAATTTTTTTTCTAAATATGTTGATTTCTGATAGTAGATAGTTGTTACAGTTCTCAAAAGTATAAACCCTTTGCATATTATTCATAACGTTTTTTTTATTATAATTGACGAATTATTTTATTCTTACGAGATTTCTTCCTCTACTTGTACCTTCTTAGGTAATTTATCGTTTTTACTATCTGACAGATTGTATTGACTATTACTTGTTTCGACTAAGTTACTTGCATTTTTTGTTTCAAATTTAACCACAAAGATCATAGCTTCAATGCTGTTGATTAAATATGAGCATTCAAAGTCTTAATTTTTAAATACATATATTACACTTCAAGAATTAAAATGTTTTCTAATATTTTAGATCACTACAGCAAGGTTTTTACAACATAAGAAAAGATTGCACAGTTTTATATGTGATAATGCTAAAAAATAAATAAAAAGGTGATATAAAAAATCTTGATGACTTTTGTGTAGAAGCTTAAAATAAGGGAATAAATTTAAACCTATCAAAATAAAACTGATAATTTAAATGATTAATTCATAGTTGATATTTAGAAAAATTTCTGTAGCGTAACGATAGTTTCCATTATTTTTAAACGTAACTACAGTTTGTACTGCCTTATATAGTAAAAAATAACACTAACTGAGATACAAACTGACCAAGAGCAGATTTCGTAGGGGAGACTTCAGTCTGTGTATAAATGCTACAGGACAAACTATTTGCTTTTTGCAGAATAATAGTGACAGTTTTCGGAGAGTAAATATGTTCTTCTAGTTTGTCAACTACCTATCAAAAACTCTGATTTTAGGAGAGAATTAACTTTCATTTTATGTAGTCAACAGACATTTCTTAGCTCTTCTCAAAGGAGTTTATAATGTTTAAAAATATTCTGTTAGTAAATATTTTGAACTATATCGTGAATGTTGATTCAAAATAATTTTTCGCCACATTTATTAAAAAAAAAATTACAAAATCGATTGCTGATATAAGTTTTTTTTTAAAAATAGGATTTGCTTTGTTCTTTGCATTTTGTTGCTGGTCTTAATGTACTTTTAAACTTTGATTGAATTAATTTTAGGTTCAAGACTTGGAATCCGTAAGTTAAACAATACTGAAATTGGTTTCATCGCTGATATTTAGAGGGTTTGATACTTTTATTAAATACATTTTTTTAAACTTCTCTCGTTTCATATTTGTAAAGATGGAACTTTTAATCGATTTTTCACCAACCCCTGATGGGCTAGAGGTTTAGAACTTTATTCAGTTGCGTATTCTTGATGACTGGACACTATTTAATTTTTTTCAAAATTTAACAATCAGTCAATCAATAATTCAATTAATTTTTGTTTCCGTATAAGTGGGCATCACTTGGTAGTGAGTTTGAAGCAATAGATCTAAAGGTAAACAAAGCAGACATATGTAAAATAAAAAAAATTATCTGGTTTCATGCTGAATACTAAAAAATGTGTTTTAAAAGCATTTTTAATTAAATTCATTATATTCAAACACCTATTCTATTACCTATTACAGATTATTTAACTAGACATGTTTCATGTTTCCAATTGTAGAATTTTGCAAGGAATTTTTTACTCACTTCCTAACGTGTTAGACTTAACTAGATTATTAAAAATGCCTTAATTTTATTTAGTTGTTATCCAATACAAGAGGCGCCATCTAGTAGTGATTATGGGCATAATAAACTATTAGATTACATAATTGAAGCAATAATGTATCATCAAATTGATTAAAGGCTAAAAAGTAGAAAATAATGAAAATAAAAAAATTCAACCATGCCTTTATTATTGTATGAATACAGTCTTTATCAAAAAACTTAATGTCAAAACAAAAGCCGTAAAAGCATGAGGGACTGAGAGTAATACGTTAAGAAAATAAAGCAAAAATGAATATCAAAAGAAAGTAAATTTACAAACATTAATTGAAAAAATATATAATGAAAGTGATCAATTAAAGTTTGATCACTTTCCAATTCCAATCCAATTTACATACGAGTATTCTTATCAGTGCCACACGCTCTCACAATTTGTGCTTTGATCTCCTGATTTTGATTTTAAAAAATTTCATTTTAGTACACTAATAAATGCTTGCTTAAAGTAATATTTTATTTGTATTGTTCATTTTTCTTCTTTCGCGAAAGTTTTTCGTTATTTTACTTTAAATATTCTCATCAATATACAACGAACCCAGTAAGGACCTTCCTCAACCCCTTAACTTTCATCGCCGGCCACTATAATCATAAAACTTAAGTATAGTCACAGTGAAAGTGGCTATGCGCTATTCTCTGAAATAACTTACTGTGCCTCCTGGCGGTAAAATCGAGAGTTACTGAATCGATCTCGAGTATTATGCGAGATGGGGAAAACAGTTCACTATAAAGCACTAGAAAAGCATCTCTCTCTATTTTTACAAAATACAACTGTTTTCATGAATACTAAAAATAAAACGCATACTATGGTTTTCTGTTCATTAGTTATTATTTCAAACCCTGAAACTCTACCGAAAAGTGTTATTATCGCCTTCCGCTTTCAATACTGGCGCTTTGGCATTATCAGTAAGTACAGTAGTTTTCCTACTGTAGCCACTGGTGTACAGGTTCCGTACGATTGGTTTCATTGCAAGTACATCAGAAAACTGAATACGATTTATATTAATGGAATACGAATTTATAATAGCACAAAAGTCAAACTACATGAATAACAACAGCACACGAAGTTTGTATCGCTTCAAGCGTCTAATCCTTTTATCGCTTAATTTAAGTAGTCCAAAGGTTTGCAGTTGATATTGCGTCTTACTTGTAATTATCGCATCTGTCGTGCTGCGTACGACTTTTAATGTTGTTATTCATGCAAATGTGTTGTTGTGCTATTGTATTGCCTTACATTAAATTTTTGTTCTACATTTTGCATCGTGTACCATTTTCTTTTGCTTATTTCAATGCCAAAGAGCACCTACTAGTACCCTCTTCGCCCCAACATTGAGTTTTTTACCCTGCGTCCTATTCCAAAAATGACTTTTTTCAGCATATGAGATCCATCTTTAATGTTTGTAAATAAACATTCGGGACACCTTGTATGTTTAACAGCTGGTATAAAATTTATACCAGCAGGAATTCATAATGAATCTGATTCTATAATTTTATAACTAGCCACCTTTAGTAACCAATTGTTTGCCCGCAATGTTAAAAGCGTTTATTTAACTTTTTAAGTGTATTGCATAAATATTATAAATCCCCTTTCGATCTCAGGAAGTTAGCATTAAAATGATATTTGATTTAATTCAATTGTTTCCCATTATCACTATATTTTAAGAATTATGATGTGGGGAATTAGAGTAGGGTTCAAGAACCCTGATTATTTATTTTGTTCTTGCCCCTTTTTTGCAGTGTGTGTGTCATATCATATTTATATTCTTGTATTGCTTTTATATTTTCACACCGGTGTGCTAAACGCCTTACACCCTTTCGTGTAGGCCGGACCCGTGTAGGTTTTAAATTTTAAAAAATCCTGATTTTCTGGTGTTTTCAACATTCATTCCTGCCCCCACCCCTCTACAATGAAATAACTACACCTCGTAGCAGTAACGTATCCCATAAAGAATTTGGTGATAAAATTGGAAACGCTAATTCTCTTTTCTTTGTTCCAAACTCCCATGGATATGGCGTGCACATAGAGTTTATGCATTCATAACTTAAATTTGAGTTATAATTTTCGTAATAAATCTGTTAAAAAGTTGCTAAATAAATGAACTGTACAGTCAGGATATTCTGCTTTCCTTTCTTCCATATATTTTGCACACATTTCTGGAAAGGGACATGAAACAGTTCTAGAAATGACGGATTCCAAGTCACTTCACTAAGTGGCGCTTCAAAGTTTTCAGTGTGTCCTCTCTCTCCTCTTGAATCGGCAAATGGACCAGTAAATAGTTAACTGTCCTATACCTGCGGAGCATGCCTTTGTTGGAGGGAAGACGTACATTATCTCTCTGACTCCACACACAATGACTTTTCCCTGAACTAAGCCCATTATGAGACATGAACCAGTTCAGTTCTAAATGCTGCTTTGTAAAACCCCGCAATCAATCAGTAAGCTTTTCTCCCCGCATTACTCCTAACTTCATTGTTAGTAACCCCAGTGCGGGAGTACGTAATTAACTTTACCTACTTTCGTTTTCAATAGCATGCAAGCAAATCAATGAAGGTCCCTTAGTCTGACACGGCAATTCCTCTCGCCTTTGTGGCCGTTGCTACGACGAGCAGCTGTATTAATCGGAATTCATTGCATTGTTCACTACAGTATCTGCTGCAGATATACCTTCGAATAATAATTGCATTTTGTTTGCTTTTTGTTTGAGGATGCTTCTAAATGCAAATATTGAAACTCATTCTGCACAAGTACTACAAATGATTTCCTTTAAATGAACCTGCTTAGAGTTTGCTCGGAATTCTATTTGATCTAAATTAAAATCAGTATTCTGGCTTTGTATTAAAGGATAAATGCTCGTACCTGTGTATTGTTAGAAGGTAAATAATTTAGACTTGAATATTTTCGAGATTAGTTATGAAGCAAAGCAATATTTAGCTTCAAAAATATTAAATTTATATGGTGTAGCTTTTCGGAACTATGATGAATTCAGATGTGTATAATTTTAAAAATGAACAGAAATGTTATTGCTTACTTGGCGTCTGAAGGTAAGTTACACGCAAATTTTCCGATTTACTACACAATTACTCAAAGATTAAATTAAACTGTTTATGTTTGTTTGGAATTCTATTTGATGTAAATTAAAAGCAGTATCCTTGTGTTGCATTAAAGAGAAAATTCATATATATGTTTGCTATTAAAAGGCAAATAATTCCAATTGTTTATGTTCTAAGGCTATTTATTCAAGGAAACCGTGCAGTTTATGAAGCATTTAATTTACTTTGTTTGAATTTTCAGAAAAATATAAAATTTTCTTACATATGATTTTAATGATGAATCATAAATGCCAACTTTTGTTCTTTTCTCTTGAAGTCTATAACGAATTCTGCTTTGTCTGAATTAAAATCAACAATAATGAATTCCAAAAGGGCAATTATAAATTCTGTATATTGTTTCCTATTAAAGCTCCAGCACTTTCTTATAGCTTATTTGAGAATTATTTCTATAATAACAACGAATTTCAGAAGAATTCCAATTACGTTCTGAATTTTCAGAGAAATATTCAAATTAATATATTTGCATTTTTAGTAAAAAAAAACATAAATATCCATTATGATATGCTTTTATAAATACTCCTTCGCAATAGAAATGAATGAAAAGAATGCCAATGATTATGCATTGCTAAAGTTGAATTTTCTATATATCGTAATTCAAAATGCCCTTTAGCTAGATAAATTCAATGTATGATAACGCTCTTTAACGATGTGAGTTTTCTTGTTAACACATTAAATGAAATGAAATCTCTCTTTCAACAGTAAGAAAACTTGAAATGTAAATATAATGAATTAATGAATAATTCAAATCATGAATATGACATTCATATTTTTTTCTACAAAAGAAATAATAATAGTTTTCATACTTAATATTTTTATTATCTCAAAGAAGTTTTAACGAATGATATTTTTATCATAAATAAGAATTTAATATATCTTCGTTTAAAAGCAGTAACGACAATCTATTCGCGATCAGCATTCAGCACTGGTTGTTCCTAATTATATATTTTCATGATTTTTATTTGGATGAAGGAAATAAAAGTTATTCTGTAATACATAATTTACGATTTCGCTCATGGATTTTCAAAATAATACAAATTGAGATATAACTTCAAAATATCTCGTTATGTTATCTCCCAAAATGTCACAGTGCAATAATCCCTTACACAATATACATTTTATATTTCATAAGGGTAGTTTCCTTTTAATTTTTTTTGTTTCCTCAATGTAAATGATACTTATGAACAAGAAATATCAACTTGACAAAATAAATGTGTAAAAACATAAATTCATCAGAAAAGGAGATTACGTTTTTATTGCCTCTATATTCTACTTCCTTAAGTCGCTATTGATTTCTTTTTGTGATATATTTAACTATTAACACTGGATTTTTTTCAGTTTTCAGGTCCTCCTCAATCCTCGTCAATCAATGTAGCGTTTGTACGTTTAATTACAGAAAGTAAAAACGCAAACGAAGCAACCAACCCTCTGGTAAAATGAGATGGGCCATGATACCCTCACCGTTGTTCAGCCAGACATCACCTCAAGTTGACTATTCCTTCCCGCCACACCAGCTGGATGACCTTTGACTCTCGATTTCCCATTTGACGTCCACGAAGCCCGCATTCACTATGGGTCTCTGGTGGTATTGGCATTCTCTGGATATGATAATGCGCGAAATGCCCAGTTCACACAGCGGTGAAACTCGACGTCATGTATTGCTAGTTCCAATAAATACTATGCATCTGAACTTACTTAAATATGAACTCTTTGCTCAAGACAGTTGAACACATTCTTGGTAAATTGTAATTATAGACCTTAGCTATGTACACGCGCTTGTTCTACGGATATTTTATTGAGGTTTCATGTATTTTTACAGAGGAAACTGAAAAGTATTTAAAACTATCTCTGCTATAGAAGTATTTTAAAATCATTCCCTTATCAGTTATAATATTTATTCTAACGAAATGTCAGTTTTTATTAATTTTGCAGTTAATAACTAACTGTATGTGATGCGAAGATTTTCATACTTGCAATGTTTTATACTTAAACTTCAATATAAGTTATTTTTTTCCAAATTTGTAAGTTCCGTAAGTGAAGCCATCAGAATCTACATAAAATATCATTATTATAAGATTAAAAAATTTTATATAATTTTTCATATTTTTTCACAGAGATTAAGATATTTGAATTACATAATGCATCATTATGACCTAGAATTTATTGTTTCTAGTACGAGAAAATATGATTTCAGAAGAACACGACCTTTCGTCGAAGTTTAACACTGAATCCCATTACAGAATCAACAAATTGATAACTCCAGGAACAAGGCCACTGAATTGCTACTATTGAGGCTTTCTGGGGAGTCTCAACATCTTATGTAAGTGCTGTGTGTACAGCAGAGTTAAGTACAGAACATTTGTTGCATTTAATAAATAATTAGTACACATATCCACAGAAGGAACACATATGCACAGGAAGTGTAATGTTGGCCGAAATACGAAACTATTCCGGAATAATTGCACCATATGAAACGCTTGGATACCGCTAGTTTCTGACAAAGCAGGCAACAACTGATACTGATGTTAGACTACACTCGTCTAGCGAGCACACATTATGACAGGAGTTGTGTTGCATGGAAATATTCAGCCTTTTCTCTCGGCCACTCTCTCGGAAAACATTACATTACACGTTACACCACCTGCATCCTCTTGTTTAGAGCCGTTTGGCTTCTTTTCGGTTTTGATGTATGAAGGAGAATTTTATTTTTAATAAAGAAAATGCGGTTAATCTGAAGTCTGCGGAGCCGAATTATTTCCCTCCTCTCAGAAGCGCCAACTCTTTGCCGCCAAGAACGAAGATGAGAAAATATTTGTTTTCGTTACGCAATGATATTTTTAACGAGTGACATGCGCTCATGCGCGGAAATTAATCTCTTTATCGGTGTTTTGCACATCACTCTCTATTGTACCTCGTTTCGATTGGACTGTTTTGTTCATGTCTTCCATGTGATTGGTCGATTCATTTGAATTTCAATAAAACTTCGTTTGGAATTCTTAGGTTTGAATATCGGTTCAGTACTGTGTATGCTGTTCTGTGTGCTACGTTTCTCAATAAATAAGCGAAGCTACGAGTATTCCTCTATGTTGAAAATGAAGACGCTGATTATTTTAAGTTAAAAAAAAGTTGCACGGTACACGCTTGTCCTCAGGCATTGCGTGCGGAAATTGTCGTTTTCGGAATTTTTTAAAAAATTCTAGATTCCTAACATTCAATGAAAAAGCGTAGCTACTAAATTCCTACTATGCTGAAAGCAAAACCTCTGATGTTTTTTAAATTAAAAGATTTGCCTGGTACACACTTGAAATGCCTCAGGCATTGCGTGCTCAATCTCTCTTTTTCAGGTGACCCATGCGCAAGAGAGCAATAAAAAGAGCACGGTACATCCGAAACAGTATTTGGTAAAGACAAATGAAATTGCGCCATGAGAAATTGGCGAGAAACTGGTGCGCACCGTAGACTCCGGGTTTACCGAAAATGCATATAACAGAAACAAAAAAAATCAGTTATGAAAAATACATACACAAGACAATGAAAAACATAAGTGTAGTACGAACAGCAGCCCAATAACTAAACAATTTCGAATGTGCTAAATCACGTCGACTCTAGACTGTGAGTCACCATCGAAGTGTAGTGTGGTCAGACGAATTACCTTCTACTTGTATCCTTTACTCGGAGAGGCATTTTATCCGTACCGTAGGCAGAGATCAATACTGCTCAGGATGGAAGTATAGAAATCAAAAGGCATATTTCGATATTTGGTGTTGAGCCAAAGGTGAAAATCCACACTCAAATAAAGATCAAGGGTTATACACTCATCCTGGATGTCAAAGCCGACCCTTACGTGGACATTTTGCATCGTTGTTTCTTCCGCGTGACCTATCTACCAAGATCGCAGTTGTCCTTTTCATCAAGACAAATGCATTGAAGGCTGATCCAGAGAAAATTAGTTTTATATCTCGCAATTAGCTTTATCAGCAAATTAGCTCGACATTAATTATAAAATTTTGTATGTTTAGGAATGCGCTTTAAAGAAGAAAGCTGAACATACCTGGACACTAAAGTAATGGACGAGCGCGCGAAACTACAGTTGATATTATCCGACCCCCATTTGTCAACATGACTCGTAAGATGCAAGCTTGTATCAAGGTCCTTATTAATGTACCTAAATGTTACTGCTATAAAAACTGATTTCACAATATATTAACCCTCTGATTCCTAAGGTAATTGAAATAAAGGGACCTCAAAATACGAGAACGTCCGAACTCCTCTATCAAAGATAAGGGAAATTCACTTTCCTCTTCAAAAACCACAATGAGAGCTGGCATTGTCCGAATTGTAAGAAAACTCTTCTCTTCCCCAAATACATCTGGGCAAGCCACTCTAAAGAAGAAAGCATGCGCCGAGGGTGTGAAATCAATCACACTTTAACGAAAGGGGATGGAAAT
Source organism: Araneus ventricosus (assembly GCA_013235015.1). Classification (NCBI taxonomy): domain Eukaryota; kingdom Metazoa; phylum Arthropoda; class Arachnida; order Araneae; family Araneidae; genus Araneus; species Araneus ventricosus. The sequence goes on from BGPR01002029.1 coordinate 67,761, forward strand.
TTCAGAGTGACATTCGGACGTTTCGGACGGCCATCGTCTTTTGCTTGAAGGGAGGTATGGGAGAGTCCAGTATCGACAGAGTCAAGAGAGGTGTTCGTAATGAAATGCCAAGTTAAATTATTTCAGCTTTAGAGTTTCGAAAAATAAATATTCATCGGAGAGTAATGTTAATGATATTTTCTCTCAACCAGAAGGCATCGGGAGAAAATTTATTCATTATGATTAGAATTTTATTTTCATTATTTAAGTGCACTCTATAACAAGGAAAAACATATAAAGCTTCATGTTTCACTTTTGAAAGAAACAGATCACAACATCAGACTAGAGTTGCCTCAAAAAAGAAAAACATGAAATGCGCCTATATGTTGTTTTACTTGAATAAAGTAAATATTATAATGGCATTTTAAGTAGAAATAAATAATTGAATAAAATTATTAACGTATATTTGATAAATGAAAAACTATTTTAATATGAGTATCATAATTTAATGCTACATTCTTAACTATAAAATTAATTTTCCGTTCCTTTAGAAATTTTCAAATGGCGTCTAAGCCATTTAAAGTATCCAGAATTTTTTTATATACATACTGAAATTCAAATTTCTCGTAATAATTTATCACAATATTATCATTATCTTTATTACTCAAAAGCAAAAAGGAATTATTTTTTAACCTTCAAAAAGATAATTTATATGACAAAAGAAGTTTGAAGATATTTCATAATTTGTGAGATACGATCATAAAGCGTTACTCAGAAACAGGTTTAAAATTGTTAATCATATTATTCTGAAGGTGTTACCATTAATTATTATTTTGTGATAAAAAAGTAAAAGAAAATTACTCTGTTTTACACGTTACATCACACTCCCAATATTTCGGTAATCATCAAAGACGGGACTATAAAAAAAGTGTCTCTTATTTGATAATCTTTATGCATCATTTCCAAGCGAAATTTTGAGCGTTGAAAAAAACCGATAATCATAGCAAGTAAATTATCGTCTTTGAAGAGTGATTATTAGATAAAGATAAAACAAATTCCTTTGTTTGAAAGGGCAATTACATTGATTGATGACTGAGTAGAAAAACTGGGAATTCTAAAAAGAGAATGAGGTTCAAAGTATGAAAAGAAGTGTACAATACAGAAAGGAAAAATCGATTAAATTTATTGAGCGAGAAAGTTGGCTAGAATTATTTGTACGGAAAAATCAGTATTATTTTATCGGAAAAGCTTCTTTAACTGGAAAAGCTGATAAAAAAATCAGTACGAAAACAATTCAACTGTGAACTGCGTGTTCAGCTAGTGACAAACTTATACGAATGAAATGAAATTATACAGCTATTTCCAGAAATATCTAAAAAAATGATTCCATTTAAATATTTGTACTTTGACTATATTCCTTATTATGATGTCATAGATTTTTGGAATGTTTCAGAAGCAACGGAAATAATTCTACTTTATTTCTTAGTATTTTTTAAGAATTGGAATGTAGTTATGGTTATAAATCTGATTGTGTGGCACTTGTGTACATCGGGAGATGCGTACAAGTCATTAACTGTCAATCAATGAGCTGTGACAGTCGGTTATGTGACTGCAAAGAATAAGTCTTCTAGATGCATTATTAAATGGTAAATGAAATCTACTGTTGATCGAAAAAATACTAATCAAAGATTTGAACTATACAATATTACACGTAGATTTCATTGAATGTTAACTAATTCGAGAATAATCCCCCTCAGATTTATATAGCACATTCTACAATAACAATAACATTAATTTCTAGATAAACAAATTTGATTTTTTCGTCCTCTTTGCCAAATTTCCTTGCCAATATCTATAAATTCCAGCAAACCTGCACTGACTGAAAACTTTTTGTCGATGAGGAATAGATGATTGATTAGACGTTAATGGTTTGTACGCAAATGCTACTGTACACAGTGTCACAACACTATAAATCTATTCTCTACATATTGCAAGATTAGCCAAAATCATTAACGTTTTCTTATACCTACAATATTTTAACTCTCTCTTTCTATACTCCATATCCTTTTTTATACTTCATATATGTGTTTGGTATTATTCTTTTTAGAATTTAAAAGCAGTGAGAGTAGCGTAACCACCGAGTCCAAATTCGATTTGCGGTAATTGCTTATGTCCATCGGGTGGAAAGGGTTTCAAGGCACCTAATGTAACTATAATTTAATTTCAAACCTTATTTAGTCAATAAAAAGATTATGTATTAAAGTCATAATATTTCGATAGAAAAACTAAGAATTCTTTTCAGATATCATCGAATTTATGAACAAACGGTTGGGTAGCACAATGAATTACAAATTCCTATAGAAAATATTTCAGAATTTTATGTATGTTTTTTTAAGAATGTTGCTGTCGTTACGTCTATGAATTCCGCAGAAAGACGCGGTGGGCTGGTGGATGAGACCATGTTTCAATATTGAAGAAGATGGGATTAAGACAGAGATTTGCCTTCTACGAATACCTAAAATGTTATGAAGGAGCCCAGAAATTCATAATTAAAATTGCATTTAAGAAGTTAAAAACCATCATATTTTTTAAAATAGAATAATATTTGAATCAAATAATTCATAATTTGCACTATAATGTACAATATTATATCAGGAGTTGTTGTGTGTATAGAAGTACATGAAAAATAAATATATTTCAAGATTCAATAAATGGTTCTTCTGCAATAAAATCATCTAATAAATCGAAATATTTATGCTATTATTTATATAAATAGGAGGATATATTTGTCAAACTCCATTAAGTAATCATCCACTTAATTGAAATAAATATAATTTATTTGGAAAGTTAGGAGAGAAAATCTGTTTTCGACAGCAGAATTTCCTGACCTTGTTTACATCTTTTCCTTTGGAGCGATCTTTATTTGTGTACTTGCTAGAAGGAGTTGTTGATCGTTGTTGTGTAAGACATCCTTTCAACACACGCCTTGACATTTCAGGAAGACCGTCAATCACATCAAAAGAAATCGCATCCCCATAACTTACTTCAAATCTTAATGGAATGCTAAAGAAGATTAAGTAAATAGAGCTGAAACATGAGGTTATCTTGTTAGCTATATAACTGCCAATGGAATAAAATACAATGTAGCCTTTCACGATAGTAAATGAGATCTACCAAATTTTACCCTTTCTCTATATTCAGAACAAACGTATTCTTTAAGTCTTTACGATAACGTGAAAAAATAGGGTAAGAATACTCAAGTCGTACCACAACCTAAGTCATACATTCTGACTTTGCTTTCGTCGAATAAGCAACGCTGACGGAGTGCGATGGCAACAAGCATCGGCGGCGTTAATTCCATTATTTTTAGAACGGGAGCTTCGATGCATTACAACTTAACCTCGAAAAAAATTAGTTTTCGGTAATTTTCTAATAGCTTTCGTGGGTATTTCATTAGACGTAAAGCAATAAATATTATAAATAAAAAGTTATTATTTCTTAAGGTAAAATTCTTTGCTATTTCAATAATTGCTTTCATGTAACTATGGCGCTCTGGTTCGGATCATTCTTTTATAATGCTTATTAAAAATATAACACATGACGTTGCTTAAGTCGTACTTCAAACCATGCATAAGTCGTACCAGGTAAGCCTTAAGATACATATCATTCATAGAAATATTGTTCTTTTTAATATGTAATGTTAAATGCTCTTTTTCTAATTTTTAGGCAGGGTCCATAAAAGTTTCAAAACGTACCGATAGTAGCTAGAGACATGAAAATATTGACGAGGCGTTATGAAAATTACCTAATGGTGATATGGACTTCAATTAAGTGTAATATTCGTAAACCGAAACTACGACGTCGCCATCTAGAAATAAATAAAAATTATGAATTTGGAAAACCGAAAGGGTTGACCGAATATTGGCTCAAGATCTAATAGTTTACTCAAAAAATATTAATACAAGGTGGTTTTGCTTCATTTGCTTCCAACGTACGACTTAGGACATAGGCGGTACGACTTAAGAATCGGTTTTCTTAGTCACACCGATGTTATTACTTTAAGATTTATTTATTTCATTCGACATAGTAAGTGTATTTTGAACTTTCTTGTAATAAATATGTGCAATATTTATAGATGTTTTGGATCATGCGAAATTTAATCCTTTATTTAGTAAAACCTGCAACTGGTTGAATTTTTTCCTTCGGGGGTACGACTTAAGCAACCTTACCCAATGTTTTAAATTTCCGTAAAATATAGTCCTTAATTTTTATAAAAAAAATCAACTTTTGTAGCGAATAACAGCTTATGTACTATTCTACGGACTATTACAAAATATTAAAACTGTTGCATTATTTTATATCAGTCTCTATAATCCCACTGAAAAGCGTGTTTCAATTTGTTCAACACAATTTAATGCATAGTGATTGTATATGTTAAGTAAAAAGAATTCGATGCAGATAACAGATATTGCAATTTATCTATCCCTTTTCAAACAACAAATATTGATGCAAGCTTATTTACAGAAAATATTTAGGCAGCAGAGAAAAGTCTCTGGTTAGAAGCTACCAAACAGTTTTTCTAGAACAACGAGAATAATGCAAGAAATGTCTTATTCAATAATGTAGAGCACTGTTTTTGCTGTTGAAATAAATGCAAAGGAAGATCAGAGCGATTAATTTAATCTCCATAGTTAATCAATTAAAACCAGCTGTTTACTGTTCTCAATATATGTTGTTTACAACTAGGAATTCTTTGATATGCATTTGCATTATTTGGGCCGAAATGACCAATTCAAGACAAATAAAATCTGGTCATATATTTCATTTAATGTTTAATTATATTTGTTAGAAATCATGCGACTGCAATGATTTTTTTCTCAAAAAATGATGAAGGATCATTTATTCTCATTTGAAAATTTTAGTTGTCGAAGGTTTAATAAATAATTTTATTTTGGTCTATGATTTTTTTATTATATGGTCTATTGTAAGGTTGCATTATTGTCTAGTTAAGGTTACTGTACGTAAGCAAATATTTGAAAAAAATGTACTAAATGATAATAGAATTTTATTAACAAAATGCAATTTATGAATATTTTGATTTTTTTTACATCTCAGTCTTTCTCCTTTATAAGAAAGTAACAAAGGGCATGTTATTATTTTTGCTATTCTATGTTTCTGAATCTGTAAATGATTAATGTTTTTGAATTACATTTTGATTAACTTTTATTTAAAAGAATAAATAAAATGTTCACATACAGGGTGTCCTAAAAAAGTAACAAGCATTTAGTTCTTTAACTATTACACCAAAACATATAGTCCCAATTACAAAAATTCATCAGATAAGGTAGGAATTGGTGTGAAAATACTTTAGCTTCTATGGAAGTTCAAAATGAAAAGTTAAGGAAATTAAATTTTTACACGTTCCTCATAGAGTAAATGTGTCAATGAGTAAATTGCTCCTCTTACGTTCGTCTATCTGTAAAATAAGTTTCACGATTCGTTGCATACCAAATAATTTTGGAAAGCACAAAAATTCGCTTGTTGCTCACGAAGTTGAATATTTATTATTTCTGACTTGCACTTAGCCAGAACTGGATTTTCGGAAGTTCTTGTTTGGTGCTAGGCTAACTATTCTTTTCTTTCTCCCCCCCCCCCTTCAATCTCTCCCAAGGTCCGCCTTCACGCTCGAGATTTATTTTTTTTAAATTTTTCTTTCATTGTCGTTTTTTAGGTTTCGGATTCACTTTCATGTTGCATCAACGGGAACTTATCTGGTTACTACGTATTCGCTTTTTGTTGTTAGAAGTTACTCATCGGAAAAAGATGCGACGGTAATTTTCTAAAATATAATTCAGATAATTACAAATAAAAGATTCGGCTATTTAAAGGTAAGGTAATTTTTGAAAAAAATTATTTCGTTTGTATTCCATTTTAATAACTTATTTAAATATGTATGTTATTCCCGAAATGTTCATCAAAAACTGGACCAAACAACAGTCAGATGTATAAAAAAGTGATCAAAGCCAATAAATTTGTCTTTTCATATCTCTTTAATTATAGCAGATAAAAGCTTGCAAAGTGATATATTTATCTAATTGCGATTTTTACACTTTGAGGACCGTGTAAAAATTAAATTTTTAAAACTTTTTATTATCAATCCTCTAAGAAGCCAAAGTGCTTTCATACAAATTTTTATCTTATTTGATGAAACTTTATAATTGGAAGTTTATATCTAGGATAAATATTTAAGGAAATAAACGCTTGTTCCAATCTTTTGAACACCCTGTATATAGACATTTTATCTGCATCAATGCCAAAACTGTTATTCAGTATATTGAAATTTAATCCGTTTACAGTAATAAGAAAATATGCTATGATTGAAATACAAAATCGACGACAGTAAATTTATTCCAATTTAAACATAACTGATTTTATTACAATGTTCGTTAATTTATTATGAAACAATGCATCCTTTTTTCATAATAATTCATGTTTCCTAGATATAGAAGCGAATACGAATTTGTTGCTTAATTTAAACATATAAAAAAATATAATGATTTAATTTGAACTTTTTGAAGTAGGTAAGAAATATATGATACATAATCTTGCTCTCAGTAATGCTTTAGGCCAATTTAAAAAGTTGACTGAATACTTTTCTAATAGATTTTGTTATTTTTAGGTGTTCATCACTTCATCGCACATCAAAAAGTGAGAAGGGATCACTGATGTCAGAAATAACATTCATCATCGAGCCAACTTTGTATTTTTTCGGAGGAAATAAATACATCAAACTCATTATTCACTCACGCGTAGAAGTTTCCCTTCTCTGCAAAGATCTTGTCTTAGAGTATTTACAGAAAATGAAAATTGTAAAAAAAGTTTTATTAATTTGCAGTGTTACGCACAATATATTTGATATAAATGATATATATTTATGACGAATATGAACTGTAAGACATAATAAAAAATATGTATTTCTTCATACAAGCTGTCTCACGTATAGATATTTGAATACAACATGTAGAAGCTGGCAGGAAACCACGTTACGGAGCTTTCTATTGTAAATATTGTTTTAAGTGACGTTAGACGTCAGTAGATTAAACGAAACATCAGAAATTACTCAACTTTATACCTATTTTACTTACTTATACTTAATCCATACGCTTTTGTATGTTCCAGCTTTCTAGATAATTGGAAAAAAATCGTAACATCCCCAAAATGAGCACTGCAGTGAAGCAGAGGTAGCATGAAGTAGGAATATTTCTTATATAATTTCCCAACATTTGTAGTTGACTTACAGTAAGTGGCTTGTTTAAGCTCATCACCCTAGATTTTGTCATGTTTTATACAGAAGGAGACGTAGTCACTTAAAGGATAATGGTATGACCAAAATGATGATGCAACCATGTGTTCTTATTGCAAACCGATCAAAATTCCCTTATTTTCAAAAACCATATTTGCCCCGAATAAAATTTTAGAAATGAAAAAAATTAAAAGGTTCGTTTTCATTGGCATCTAGTAACTAATTATAAGTAAGATATTATATTATACAAATTTCGATATCGAAAAAAATATCATGTTATATCCTCCCCAACTTTATATTTGTAATACACATTAGCGAAGTAACGGTTTTGTAACTTAAAAAAATTGTTTCGTTTATATATCAAAGAAATCATGAATAAAAGTAAAATCCCCGTCGGAAATATGATAGAAGAAACGAAAAGGAAATACATTAGTTATTTAGAAATGTAATGGTAAATCTATGCATTTCTACGAGTTTCAGATAATATCATTGGCAAAAAAGATTAAAAGCCAGATTTGAATATACATCATAAGACATTTTTTAAAATTTATCAAATATTTCTTTGAGACTGTAATAGGAAAATCCATATATTTACTCAAGCTTCGGGGTTTTCGTGAAAGAAAGATTCTAACTAAGACAACTTTTAATGCATTAGCGACAAATTTTAAATAAAAGAATGTTGACTGAACCTAATATTTCTAAGGTATTCCTACCTCATTCTTAAAGGTTTAGAATTTTATGTAAAATAAGATTATTAGTAGTTAATATGAAAGTAACAAAATACCAAATACAGCGAATACAATCTGTTAGGGTGAGGAAGCGTGCTGACCAATGATTCCTGTTAGAATGATCTTATTTATATCTAAAAGGTCCATAGTCCTTAAATTAGAGACAGGCAGCTTGACTTATAATTCTGGTTATGAAAGAACTGCTGCTGGAAGATAGGGTAAAAGCTTCCTGGCCCTTGCGTAGAATTTTAACGAATGAGAGAGCAATCCAATTACACCAGGAATGATGAAAGAATACAATAAAAAACATTTATTGGGACAGACACACTTTCAGAACATGTTTAGAGTTACAAAATTTCACCTTACAGACTGGATGCTCGTCTTACTACACCTACATCACCATCTACAGCTTAAAGACAGCTTCAGAGACAGCTGCTGCTTAAAGACACATACTAAAGACAAGCATTCATTTTCTGCTAACATTCAGTAGATCTACATATCAGCTGCGGTTATTGTATAGACAAAGTCATAAGATTCCGATTAAATAGCTGTGAATTTAGATGCCAAGTGAAGTGACTATCTCAAAGCAATGACTTAAAAGCTTCAGGAAAGACTGCTTCACTTCTTAAAGTAAAATGTATAGGGGACAATACAAATTTAGAAATGAGTCCAAGTTATTTCATAGCTTAAATGCAGAATTCCCTAACACAAACAGACATTTTAAAAATTTAAAGCATAAGAGTTTAAACATCCCTAAAATATAACTTCTTAGAAAATAAGCCTTTAGCGAATAATATTTAAAAGACATTTGACAATCAGATCTGAAAAAGCATGCAATCTTAAAATGAGAAAATACAATAAATTAGTTATTGGAATGATATTAATTATTATATATCTTAGAATATGCTCAAATAGTATATGCCATTTTGTTATGATACTAATTCCTTCTGTATGCGATACTAGTGATTAATTATCAGTCCGTGATTTTAGAAAATTCATTTTTAGACATTTTCTAGAAGCAAGTTACATGCTTTTCTTTTTTCGGTTTTAAGCAATTTTAATAGAAATAATTAGATTATTTATTCGCGTGTATTAAATCATTCAAATTAACAGGAAATGTATAATCATATTTGCAATCAGAAAATTATTTTATATTTTTAGTTATCGAAAATCAAAATAAGATTCAAATATAGCTATAAGAGTTCATTTTCACTTCCACGTCATATAAATTAAAGATGGAGTTATTTTAAACTACTGTGCTTATGAATAAAACTTTATTTTCATGTGAAGTACTCAGGTATCCTTACGGATAAATAGTATTGGATAATAGTATTTTTTTCACACAGTTACAATGTCATCGCCTGGGAATCTGTGTTATTTTTCAGTCCTTGCCTCATGAGTTTGGCTATTTACGCTAGATCAAGAGGGATAATTCGAAACATCTGATACCGTACTTGTGTATAAAACAAAATTTACATGTTAAGAATAAAAGAATTAAGCAGTCGCAATTACAAAATTTTGATAATCTTTTCAGATTAGCGTTATTTGCAAGTACTTCACCTACGGGAAAAACATTATTTGCAAGTAGTTTAGATTCTGTAAGATTTTAATTTTCGTTTAGAGGAGTAATTTAAAGATCCTCGAATATAAATTTGTAGTCCATTATTCAATTACTGATGTGCTTCAGTTTTGAAAATTTGTCCACTTATCTGTTCTCGATGACAATGTTCTATTTTAATATTTTTGAAACTTAATGACCAGTTATTTTACAAATTTCATCAAATTGATTCCATATTAGTGTCGTTTCATTTTAGTGAATTCGAAAAATAAATTATTACATTATTTAATAATTATTTATAAATTAAAGACTAAAAAGCAGAAAATAATTAAAATAAAAAATGTCTTTTATTACACTAATGCTTTTTTTGTTTTTTATAATCTGCTCTTATTAATTTAGAACAATAATAAGAATGAGATGAAGGAGCATAGGAGTTAATTTATATCTGGTAATAAACTAGAATTTGAAAGAGGAATAAATTTAAATAAAATATTATTTATTACAGACATAACATTTTAAAAGATTATCTAAAATTTAAACTCTCGAAAAGGTTGAACATGTTGCTGCGAGGAGTTTCAACCATTGTTGTTTTGATGTTTCTCAATGTTTAAGATGCTATTGCTTCCGACATTTCAATGGTCATGTTGGTAAAGTTTGAACAGCTCATAAGCACGTGTGCAGGTCGCATTATCTTTTTCATAAACTTTTTCAAGTTTGCATATATTTCACCTCAGTTTTCGCCGATCAATTGGTAAAATTTGATGCAAATTCTCTGCTATAAAAATACCACTATAGCGCAGCACACACAGTTTTCAAATCACTGCTCTACAGAAGTAGGGGTAGCTACTACCGTGTAACATTCGTTCACGAGTGGGTAGACGCTCAATGTCAATATCTGACAATCATCTTCACTTTACTTATTTTAGTTTTGAGGATAGGGCACAAGTTCCGATATTTTTTTATTAGAATTCTTATGCAAATTCCAACTTATAATTTATCTGCTTATGAAAAACGAACCATTTGTATTTTAAATACTAGCAATCGAAATGGCTATTGACTCAAATCAAAGGTATGCAGAACAGAAGTATAAGATTTATTTAAAAAAATTTACTAACAAAGCAGTTTCTAAACTTTACGTTCTGCAACAAGTATGAATGAATATTTATTGGCGTTAGTGAGAACTTACCATATTCTAAAAATGATTAAGTTAGGAAACAGTATTTGAGAAAGGAAACAATATATAAAATTATAATTATGTAGGAAAAAAATGAGAAAATAGGGGTCGCAATCCACATACCCATAGGAGAAATTCCTTTGCTTTATGTCGATTAATTATTTGAGAAAAAGTATCTGATATGTGATGTTGGACACATTGGCATTCTCACAAAGAAGCTTCTCAAATTAATAATGGAGGGAATGAGCAACTAAAACCGATAAAGAAAGGATTATCACACATACCCATAGAAGGAAGACATTTGTTTTATATCGATTATTTATTTGAGAAAAAGTATCTGATATGTGATGTTGGACACATTGGTATTCGCAGAAAGAAGATTCTCAAATTAACAATGGAGGGCATGAGCAACTGAAACCGATAAAGAAAGGATTATCACACATACCCATAGAAGGAAGACATTTGTTTTATATTGATTATTTATTTGAGAAAAAGTATCTGATATGTGATGTCGGGTACATTGGTATTCTCACAAAGAAGCTTCTCAAATTAACAATGGAGGGCATGAGCAACTAAACGGATAAAAATAAGTATTATGACATTCTTTAAAAAATTTCATTTGTGATTGATTTTTTCAGCAGCAACAGAGATTCGTTGTCGAATTCTGCAGTTACCTTTTGCACAAGCTGCTTCGTATCTCCTAGCAAATGTGTGAAAATTCTCTTGGACACATATCATTCCTTCATTCGATTTTTATTAATTATTCGAAACATACTATTTTATACATTGTGCGATGCATATTTTGTTGTTATTTTTGTTATTATTGTATTAGGCATCATATGAATCACTTTACTCATGCGGGTGTGAACAGATGTGAGAAAGGAATCATCTGCAATTATAAGACTTCTAAGTTATTATCTCTATATCAAAATATATATTGGTTGTGTTGTGCACACCATTCCTTATCGTAACTAAAACTACACAGGTTTGCTATAAATAATGATTGTTTCGTAATATATGAGAAATTTGCAATTACTACAAAAACCATGGTTTTTAATCAGATGTGGAGAATCGTGTAACATACAATCGAGTATCGCACACATTTTACTCTGGAGATTCAGTCCTACCAGAAATTGATCAAAATGAAAAAGGATGTCGGTTCATCCCGTTTCTCAGGATGCTGATAACTAATTGAAACTCCCATTAATGAGTTTGTTTGCTTTGCATTAGGGTGGGCCAAAAAAACTTTTTTTTTCTTTTCGAAACGCTAAAATGCGGAAAACTTGACTCTAGGGTACATAAGTAAAATGCAAAAAAAAATTATTTTGCTTACATCTGGTGGTAGCGCATCGACCCTAAACATTACGATTTTCATAATATTTCTAATAAGAATAAAAAAATCAAATAACTTCTATAACAAGTAGCTAGAGGTATAGTTTAGTAGAACAAAGTGTAGGAAAGATAAATAAATGAAAAAATAATACATTTTACAATTTCTTTATAGAGCATTACACTAAAACACACATTTTTTTTCAAAAAATAGATATATTTCCATTAAAACAAAAAGTTGTTTCTGATTGTGTAAAATTTCAATTTATATTCAAATATAGTCCTTTACTTGTCTGCAGTTTCTTTTAGTACTTTGAAATAAAATTTGCTTGAAAAACGTGGCATTGAAGATCTTGAAAGAAGTGTAGTTCTTGTAAAACCATCAGGGGAATTGGAACCGACGACGTTTTGTGATGCATCGGTTACCAGCTTCACACATCGTTCCACTGCTTGAATGTGACAGGGGAAGACTCCCTCGTGATTGAAAAAGTAAATTCAAAGCAGTTTCAAAGAACTATAAATGAGGAACATTATTCAATATTACAAGAACCAGGTTCTGTGTTCGTTGGTGACTTTGCACCCTCTTCTGGGTCTGCTCAAAGCATTGCCAATAGCATTCTTTCTTATTTGACAGAAACTGGATTTTTATTACATGAACTGGACGTAATTGGATGTGATGGAAACGTTACCAATACGGAGTGGCAAACAGCTATTATTTTCCAAATTGAAAAACAAGTTAAAAGATCACTACAGTGGGGGGTGTGCCTCTTTCACTTTAATGAATTGCCATTTCGGCATCTGTTCATAAATTTAGATGGTGAAACGACTGGGCCAAAATAATTCATTGGTTCGATGCACACAGCTCAGTAAATGTGAGAAACTCCCAGTGGTAAACATTAGAAGTATTGAGTGTGAGATTCCAGAAATTAAACCGAAAATTTTAAGCAAAGATCAACAGTATCTGCAGGACATAAGTTATGTTATAAAATCAGACAGCTCTCCTGAAGATTTATCTGTTCGTGAACCTGGTCCACTTTCTCATTCAAGATGGTTAACAACGGAAGGTTGAGAGAGTTCTCCGTTTGTATTTAAGTATTGAAAACCCAACAGTTGAACACAAGATCTCAGTTTCTTTTATCCTCAAGTCATATATGCCTGTATGGTTTCATATTAAGAAAAGTAAGTACTTCACAAATGGACCAGAGCATTTATTTGGATTATAAAATCGTCAAGATTCCTGCCAGAAAAGTTGTTAAAAGTCATTGACCCAGTAATTCAGAGAAATGCATTTTTTACCCATTCAGAAAACTTACTTTTGAGTATGATAGTAGATAAAAGAGATCATATAAGAGAGTTAGGTTTGAGAAGAATTATAAAAGATAGAAACTTGTCTTCTAAAAGAAAGTCAATCATGAGTTCCCAACAACCAAAAATAAATTTCCTAGCTACAGACAACATTCAATTGATTCACTGGAACACTGCTACACCACCACCTTTGCTGCGAAGATTCAAGAATCAAGAGATTTTTTCTAAGGTCCTATCAGGTGGAACAGCGGCTAAGTGAAACTTTGACAAGTTCCCATGTCACATCCAAGCAGATGAAGCTGGTAACCGAGGCCTCACAAAAAGGCGTCGGTTCCAATTCCAGAGATGGTTTTATAAGAACTACACTTCTTTCAAGATCTTCATTAACAAATTTTTCAAGCAAATCTTATTTCATTGTACCAAATAAACTGAAGGCAAGTAAAGGACTATATTTAATTACAAATTGAAATTTTACACAATCAGAAACAATTTTTTGTTTTAATGGAAATTTGTCATTTTTTTGAAAAAAAATATGTTTTTTTAGTGTAATGCACTATTAACAAATTGTAAAATATATATATTTTTATTTATTTGTCTTTCCAACACTTTGTTTCAATAAACTATACCTATAGCTACTTGTTATAGAAGTTAAATGATTTTTTTCTTCTTATGAGAATTACATGAAAATCGTATATTTTCGAAAAGTTTAGTGTCGATGCGCTACCGCCAGATGTAAGCAAAAGAATTATTATTATTATTATTATTTTTTTTTGCATTTTACTTATCTCCCCAAAAGACAAGTTTTCTGCACTATAGTGTTTCTAAAAGAAAAAAAAAGTTTTTTTCGGCCCAACCTACTATACATATTGCTTGCATGCATTTGGGTAAAAAAAATTGGATATGCAGGAAGATATAAAGGATTCTTTAAAAAAATGCCAAATTTATCCACATGTTTTTATATATCACGATAGTGCCTTTTAACATGAGGACTTTTCGTTCAAAGCATGCGATAGTTACAAAATACAAAAAAAATATGTCACAAAAATTATTGTATTAAAATGAGAAGTGAATACCTTGAATATTAGAGCAAATGTGAGTATTTATTCTAAATAATGTTTTACTGCGCATTTGCGAGATGTAGCGTAATTTTCCTTTCATAGCTTCAAAGCCAGATATATAGAGCAATTTATATAAAAATTTAACTTGAATTCCGTTAAAATTCAGAAAGATGTCGGCATTTCAGTGAGGTGAATTGAATTTTATCTTTGAGAGCAGCTAAAGGATGATTGGTTTTCCACAAACAGATACTTCCGAAGTTTGAATCTTCGAACAATAATATTGAATTTTAGGAAAGTTGAATATCCTGAATACAGTTGCTTTACTTCAAATTTTAATACAATACTTCTGTAACATGTTGTGGAGGGTTCTGTAGGTTTCTTATAATTTGAACTAAAACTCTTCATGTTAAAAGTAATATACACATGCGGGGAAATTTGGGATTTTTTTAGGAAACTTTAAATCTTCCCGAATATCCATGCTATTTTTACGAAAATGTGTGTAATCGATGTGCATAGCAAATAAAATCATTAAAGAAAGTTTCAAGCATGTTGTGAAATGGGATGAGCCCACATCCCTTTTCATATTCATCAATTTCTGGTTGGTCCCGTCGTGACTGAATCCCTCGTAAAATGTGTACGATACTCTGGTGTAGGGGAACATAGGGACAATGGTACACTTTTTTTCGAAAGCTACATAAATGATTTTACCATTGGAAATAATTAGAAATAATACACTATATTTATGCATTTGTTTATCTAATATAGAATTTTAGTCGAGGTTTGGTCATAAATGAAATAAAAAAAATTATTACACTTTTTTCTAAAAATGGATTGTATCAATTTGCCCCATGCAACGGGTACATCCATATACACGGAATTACTGAAAATAATGATGGTTAATAGGTCTGGGATCAAACCAAAATGTGTTTTATCAATAAATTTATTATTATTATTATAAATTCCAAATCAAGGCTAAAAAAATTCAATAATTAAATTTATTTTAATCAAAATTTTTTTGATTCAATTTAAATAACATTTTTAATGAGACTGGAAAAATGAAAAAATAATACCTCAAAAAATAATTTATAAATAGAAATAATAAAGGAGAATGTGTGTGTGTCTAAATATACTTTGGAGGGAGAGAATGTGAGCCTCGAAGCCATTTTTGGAAATTTTAATGAATTAAAAATTAAGGGAAATTTTTGCGTTCTTCGCTGGCGACTGATTAAAAAAATTATCACAAAAATAATTTTCAGACCATCTAAAATTGCAAAAAAATATATGTTTTTGATGATATTAATTAAATTTCCGTTTTGGTTTTCTCTGCAATTTCTATAAATTCTTAGTAAAATTGTATAAACTTAATTTACAACAGTTCGTTTTATTTTTGCAATGAAATGCAAACAAATGCTTAATTGCGTGTTTCTCTTACATTATTCATTTTTACGTTTTCTTCATTTTTGAGGACGATTCTTCGAAGTAGTTTCTGTTAAGGCGCATTGATACACATAGAAAATGCGCATCAAAGTGCTACGGAGTCAACTGCATCAATCTGCCCCAAGATACCTTTTGACTCAAAACAAGTGGTTCCGCAAAATCAACGCTAGAAAACCTGAAAACTTAATATAGTTCAGAAAAATAAATGTTTTTGCCTACCTTTGGAGTAGATTCCATGGCAGGAAAACGTAATTAGTGAAAGAAATCTCACAACGCGTACTTGGAGTAAAATTTACTTTGACTAGAAGATAAGCTGTTTGATTCATATGTAAACTAACTTTTGAAACAACATGGCCGAAAAATTTACCGTGTGTTAAGGGTTACAATGGCATATATATGAGGGAATATGAAAATCTGTAGCCATTCCAATTATCAAAATTTAAGAACTGTATCAATGTTCTCGCTTATCAATCTACGCCAACTGCCCCTATAGTTTTTGTATTAATCGCATATTTCTCGGATTTTACGAAACTGTACTTAATTTTCGCTCTCCAATGTACAAAGCGTTTTCAACATCTAACTTGTTTGAAATGTTGTGTATCTTGCGCAGAGAATAAATTGAAACTCTGAAATCTTTGGTAAATATTGCTCACTATTTTGCACTATCTCTTTTGGTTCTTCAGATAACTGTAATATTTTATTTAGAAAGTTCAGAAGTACACGTTTCATTTCATCTTCAGGCTCCCATTTTGAGAATTCAAAGATTCGGACGATATAGAATGACAACAAAGAATTCTCTGAATTTAGTAAGTAGACAGCTGAAAAATTTACAGAAACGCATTGCAATCAATATTTTCTGATATGAATCTTGACAGTCCTGCATGTTGCCATATAAAAATGAATGATTTAATACTCCGATTACATTCAGCTAATTTTCCAGATCTCCACAAATAACATAAATAATTAACAGTATATTATCGTCGTTGTTGAAACACACTGTCGTTACGATTTGTAACGAGGATATATCAAATAACTGTGTTTGGCAATTGACAGCATAAAACATATTTCGCTTTCAGTTTGTATTGCTCATATTCTTTTATTTTCTAAAAGGTGAACATATTATCGCTTTATAATATATTATATCTCTAACATTTTATTCTGCGCACGTAATAATTAAACACTTTCAGAACATACATACATTTATGTGCAAATATTTATGATTATGTATTAAAAGGGGTGCAAACTACTATATGCACATAAATCAATTTATATTTATTTCTCTTTCATATATACGCTATGGATCTCTCCAAATTATAAATCAAAGCAATCAAAATACTCACCGCAACTCGCATCAGCTAAGAAAAGTTTTTAAATGGTTTAGTCGTAAAATCACATTGATATATCGTACATTACTGTGTTTTTACAATAATCATCCTTCCTGAGTTCGGCCACATGATATTTTCTAATTAAAATAACAAATTTTCGGCTTGTGTACTCTAAACATCATTTTTTGCTCCATTACCCTCTTTTTTTTCGACTCCCAACCCTGATCGGTATCTGAGCAATTTACTTAATGTATGGCTATTAATCAAGCTACATATTTAATGCACGCAACGCAATTTTAACAGAAGAGATTTAATGATACGGGTGAAAACGTGCCGTACATACACAGTGCCACAGGATTATTAGTTCTCAGGAAAATGTTTTTTTTAATGTTGTGATTCAATTTTTTTCTTCTCTTTTAAATGCAATGTTTCGCAACGAATCGCTTACTTTCAAAAATGCTTTCGGAAGTTTATTGCCCATAATTATTATGGTTTTAAAATTTTACCAGTATTTATTCTTGAGTTTGGATAAAACGTAAAGAATTTTTCTTTCGTTTTTTTGCACATTTTTTTTTACAAACTGCTGTAAAATTGAGGATTAATTTCAAAGATAAGAAGTCCTTAAAACTTTGAACGGAAGAGGTATTATTTTGCAGAAATTTTAATGAGCGTTTCTAATATTGCAATCTTACTCGTTATTTTTCTCTCGTCTCCCAATCGTTAATAAATATGAAAAATTGGAAGTTTTATTCGATCATATTTCTTTTAAAAGTCATTTGAATACACTTGAATAAAAAAAAATTCAACTTGTAAAACACAAAATAGCAAGATTATAGAATTTTTTGGAAAGTCTTGAATAAAAAAGAATATTTTCTTGAAATTCCTGCATTATAAAATAATATGCTAGGATTATTTCTTATGAGAGAATGAAAGGACTAGACTTTAATGACAATGGGTAAATCATCATAATTACATGTATTGGACTGATGTGAACATTCCTACATTGATGAGGAATTTTTTAGATAGCAGAATATAACGCTGGCAGAAATTCTCGTGTTCATATTTTTACGTGACTACATGGTCTTTTGTTATGCATTGTGTTCAATTTTTGTGTAACAATATTATTGAAAATTTAAGAAAGTGGAATGCTAAAGTTAAAATGATGATAAATTAGTTAATATAAAATTTAGACTTTAAAGGAAGAGTTGAGTAGAACTTCGTTGGAATAAAAGTTATACTTTCTGGGCTATCAGAGCAAGATCCGATACATGAGAAATAAAAGAAAGAGTGATGGAACAGTTTCAGTTGACCAGTAGGCCTCAGATTTCAGTAGAAGTATGGTGAACCTACTCCATGTGTATGCTAGAATTAAGGTAGGATTAGTCTTCATGTTCAAGGTATCAATAGTGTGATGTATATCACATAATTTAACCAAACGGGAGTTTAGAAAATCTTTCCACACTGCTTATTAACTATTGCAAACGAACGTATAATTATTTACTTTCAATTGTTAACAAATATTATATTCAGAATTGCTCTCGGCCAGTTAAAAAATCTTCATCAGAATTTAACTTCTTGAGAAAAATCTAATATTTCGAATCTCTCATTTCAAGTACATTTAATATTTAAACATAAACCAAACACTAACATCGCAAATACAATTAAAAACCAATTCCAAATCAGAACAAGCCATAGTTGACAACTTTACATGACAGTCAAAAATACTCATTCTGAAGGAACAAAGAACAACCGCTTCTTTCTTTAAAAAATAAAATAGAGAAGACCGCTAATTAACTTATCTTGTTCTGTAGCTTCTGTGTTTGGCGGGAGATTCATTCTTCCTCAACTGAAGAGCCATCTATATTCATTCGATAGCACTAGAAGTTCCATGAGAGAACACTTTCACTACAAGTTCCACGAGACAACTCTCGTACAATGTTCCATTGCATCATCGATTCTCGGCCTTTTGGTTGAGATCAAAATGTAGTGTTCTGTTGCAACCACAGCATTGAGATAACATAACAAGGCCTGCAGGTTGGTAAGAAATAGAAATCACAGAACAGATGTATTCAGTTTTGCAGGGTGTGAAAGCAGTCATTGTCCGAAAAATTTGTGGACTCGAATAGGAATTGAAGCAAAAATGTTTTTCTACAAAGATAAGTATCATATCTACATCTGCACCCATTGTATTATTCCAAGAGTTTCGTAAATACTGGGAGTTTTCATTAAAAAATAAAAATAAATGTTCATGAAACAGATTCTCACAGAATTTAAACAAATAACCTTTATTGCTTCATATGTTCGTATATGTTTATATCAAGCATATGTTCGATATCCAGTTCCTGTTCATAGCAGAGGGCACAGCAGCATCACCAGGAAAGATTTATGGTTTTAAAGACAACATGCTTTCCTAAGTATCTTGCTTTCGAGTTTCTGATTTTTCTTATTGTTTTGTGTGGTGCCATATGTCGGTATCAATGTCGTTAAAGTTTAATCGGAGTCTATTTGTGGTAACTATTTATTATTTATTTTAACTACTATAGATTTTAAAGTTTTATGCGAAAAAAATTATTTAAAACATTTTTTAAAATCTGGTTACGATAATTTATTTTATCCAAAATAAATCCATACCGATAAGACATTTTTAGATGAAATTTGCGATTTTCATTAGTTATATTTATTATCTATAAATTCAATACTGTAAACTATAGCATTTCATATCATAAAATGCTAGCTCATTCTTTTTTTCTATCAAAGTCTTTTAGTGAATATGTGGAATAAACTATATCAAATGAATCTAAGAATGAAACACCAAATTGCTTGTTTCAGAATTTATCAATATTTTCATTTCTTTCTGTGTTTGATTTCGACAACCGTGTTTTACATAATAAAATCTTATTTGTTTCATCTTTTCAAATACCTTTCTGATGAAAATATAGATAAATCCGTATCTATCAAAGGAATTCGTTTTCTACGTTTCAATTCACTTAGAAATTTCCATTTCATTTCCCTTTCTGTTTAGACGTGAATTTTCGTCAGTATTACATCACAAAAATCACTCGCATTGTAGTATTTGTATTGAACTTATGTTTCTTTTATTCTGATGAATAGAATTTTCATATGGAACGCTGTTTAAATTTGGGAGATTTTTTTAAGTAGTGAGTTTCGGCACCTATATTTAAATATTTTAAGAAGAAGAGATTTCAGTGCCTGAAGTAGATTCTTGAAATGGAAATGCAATTAACTCTTAAAATCTCCTCGTTTCAGAAAGATTTCTGGCATTGCGTTTTCTACTAAAAACATGGGCATCAAATGAGCTAAGTCAACATTTTCCTTTTTTTTAATTTCTTCTTTTAAGGCCTGGAAAAACAAAACAGAGGCTACGAGATAAATCTGGCAAGATTTGCTTTTCTAAATTTTATTTTGCTTCTTACCGTGATGTTCTAATGAGAATATTAGTTAATCAGTCGTTCACGGATGAATCGCTTGAAATAATAAGATGAAAGAAAAAGTCTTCTTGAACAGTTCGAAAAGTTAAATTCCTAGCATTGTGAATCGCAATGTAAGAGATTTATTCTTCCTTAATATAACTCATTTCAATACGACATTTTCCAACATCAGTTTTTACGACGTCCCTCTAACCCTAAGGTGTTAAGCAAATACAAGTCGATAGAGTTTCATTTACTTTTCAATTAGAGAAAGTTTACATAAAAATAAATCCTCCAAAATATGGAGGATCGAATAATTATACCATTCAGTGTTCAATGGATAAATAAAACATAATAAAATATCCAAGAAAATAAAACGGCTTGCAACAGAATCTTTATCACAAATACATAGTAAATAAATAATACCAACAGAGAAATGAAATTTCAAGTGAAAAGTATACCTGCCATTCTATTCTTTAAATAGTTTCGATGTATTTTTCTTTTTTTAAATTTTTATAACAATACAACTTAGTACATAGAGGCAGAAGTCTTATTAATTCTTACTTTTAATTTAAATATGAATAAATATTTAATAAAAAATATTTATGGGAATATCAAAATTGTAAATGGCAACCTGTTATTTCTGGTTGCGAACCATACTCAGTTTTTAACTGAACGAAATAATACTCGAAACCAGTAAGCCTTTCACAAATCTATTATAAATTAATAGGCGTTACAAATATTTGGAAAATCGAAAGTATTAGAATTCACTTCTGAGAGACTGCGCCTATTTACTTCAAAAAATAAGATGCTATATTTTCCCCATTAAATTAACAATTTTTTTAAATTGCAAAAGACGCCAGAAATAACTTCGACAACTTTGGGGATTTATATACCACACGTCTGGGAGAGGTCATCTGTTCGTGGCAGAGATATAACAGTAATTTTTCAAATAGACATAGCTTCAAATTATTTATTGATTTTATTTGAGGCTGGAGAGATATTTCCATTCAACGGTATTTTTGTAAGTTCTGTCGTCTAACCAAATTCTATTAGATTTAATGTTTTAAGGACATTCTGAGACGTAAATGTAACCCATTCATTCAAACAAATGGAATGTGCTAAATTTGAATGTGGGAAAAAATTAGATATTTAATTTTATTCTCAGTTTTATTCAGTAAATAAGGATTATTAAATTTACAAATATCTTCATTTCTAAAAGCTAATAAGGCTGTTTTCTTCACTTTGTGATTTAAATGAATCCCCAATTACAATACCCCCTTCAATTAAGCTGCTCTGAATAAAACAATGCTCTCTTCTATATATCCAATGCCTATAACATCAAGGATGAACACTATCAACATTCTCTTTCGCCTTTGATTCTTGTAGAACTTGATGGATGGAATAGGAAGGAAATCACTTCCAGCAACAAAGAAAGCCAAGACAAATTTGGGAGGCATTGCTTATTTGTCGCCTTTCTTCCTGTTATTTCTTCACCCAAAGCGAAGAGGAAGAGAAAGAAAAATAATTGCATTCACCTGTACCTCCTATAACTTAAAATTTTTTTTCTGTTCTTTCAGCCACAACTGGATAATATCTCACGGAAAGTTAGAAATGTCTCCCAGTAAATTCTTATTTAGTGGAAAAAAACCATTTTCCAATACATATATATTACTTTTACGTTTATTACGTTTAGGAAATACACTTGTAGACATTATTCCAGTTTTCAAAATATTTGACGTCAAGATTTTGAGGATTGCCGATATTCACAACCGACCGGTCAACTATTTCAGTTCATAAATGACAGTTTTGGAAATGCACCTTTGTCTTTGTCTCTTTCCGTGGAGCCCTATATTCACTCAACTATTCATTAACCATAATGATTTTAAAACGAAAGGGTCTTGGGGCGGAGTTCAGTCTTTCCTTGGTTATACTAGGGTGTTTCAAAAAGTAAGATATCAAAAGCTCCAAAACGGATACACAAATTCTTCGCGCCACTGATCAACCTAGAAAAGAAATATAAAAGCATTCAAACCCCACCAGTAAATGAAGCTAGTTGTGTGGTAGTGCCCTGAAATCAGAGTTAGAACATGTAGGAATTGACAGAAATGTAGTCGATGAATGAAGTAACAAATGTGTTAAGCTTTTTCTTCTCAACTGCCAGGACTCTTCTTGACAGGTGTCCTGATTTTACACGATGACGCCCAACTGCATACGGCTTCAGTTACTCATGATTTGATACAGTTCTTCTGATGGGAGTTATTGAAAATCCTCTCTTCACCTTATACCACGCACTAAATGATTTCCATCTCTTCGGACTGTCGAAAAAGCATCTGGGAGGTCGGCATTTCAGAACCAACTCCGATGCCCAATAAGCCATCTTCATGCGTCTGCACGACCTTGAAACTGATTTCTTCTATGCCGGTTTTAATGCGTTGGTGTACCAATGAAGCAAATGCCTCGGCAGCCATTGTGGCTATTTGGAGAAGTACTGTTTACAATTGCGTTACTATATCGTGCATATCTTGAATTCGTCAATAAAGGACTTTCCTCTGAAGGTGTGCCACTTTACCTTTCGAACTGCCCGAGTAGGAATATAATAAATCAGATGCGTGACGAATTAACTACGAGCTCTCATACATTTTCACGAAACCCTAAATAGACGACATTTACAATTCTACGTTAATATACGTAATGAAAACTATTATTATATTCTATAGGTAGCCTCATTTTTAATGTTCGTTATTCTGTTATATTTAAAAATTTAATTTTCACGATACTACCATTATCTCACTTTTTGATTTTTACTTCAATTATCTTTGGCCACAG
Source organism: Araneus ventricosus (assembly GCA_013235015.1). Classification (NCBI taxonomy): domain Eukaryota; kingdom Metazoa; phylum Arthropoda; class Arachnida; order Araneae; family Araneidae; genus Araneus; species Araneus ventricosus. Next base: position 91,214 of record BGPR01002029.1, read on the forward strand.
AATTGCCAAATTTGGATCTTGCACCATTAAAGTAGGATCAACCAAGGAACAAAAATGTATCATGTAATCTAGCTTGCCCACTTTTGTTATGTAAATTTCCCCATAGAAATATACGGTGTCTGTTTCACAACTCTTTTCATCCATTAATCAATCTGAAAATAGAAATTTCTATTTGAATATAATATATTTTCTTCGCTTATGGCATTTTGATAAACGTAGGTTAAGGGAAAAATAGTATTTACATTTATTAAAATTTAATTTTTAAAAGAATCTTAACATCTAATAAAGAACAGTACTCGCAATATTTAACAAAACTAAAATGGCATTCCTTCTTCAAACTTCAATACAACACCAGCAGGAAGACCTTGACATATAAGACCATGACCTGGACGTATCATGCTCAAATTCTGGTAATACTCCATCGCGGCCCCATAAAACTAAAATATGTTCATAACTGTTAAATAAACTTTCTATTATTTACCAAAAATATATAATACTAGAACGCAGAAATTGGGAGCGGAAATATATCTAAAAAATATGCTATTTAATAACTATGATATATAAAGATTAATATTAAAGATCTAGAGAACTTCAAATTGAAGAAACTTTTACATGAACTAAAAAATTACCCACTATAATGAACCCAATTACCATAACCAACAGAATGGCAGAATTCGCACAGGCTAATGATGCATGAGACAGGAGATCTTTAATATGTTAGATTTAGGTTTTAAAATTTCCCAAGGATTTACAGACGCTGTGCCAGAAGAATTTATTCATTTCTTAAGGACTGATTAACTTGTGTGCCAGCAAATGAAAATGAACGAATTTCACTCTTCCTGTTGAACTAATATGCCTGTACTGTAATCGTTTGGTTGATCGTTTTGTCACTTTCACTTGTGCAGTAATTCCTTGTGTGGAAGGTAGATTGAAATTATCTGATAAAAAATAAAAATAGTAACTTCACAGAAGGTTGAAGGATTTCACAAACCCTTACAAATCTTCAACTTCCTTGAAAAGAGGTAAAGCTTTTCTCCTTTTCCTATCAAAATTCTCGTTATCCCGTCTGAGTTATTTAGCTCGTTATCTAAGAGTTAAAAATATCGAGAATATTTTTTTATAAAAATATTACCTTGATTATAATAAAAATATTATTTCCTGTCTGTAGTGGCATTTCCTTTCACATGAATTATGAATATTACAAACGTGAATTAAAGATCGTCTGAGGAAATGGTAAAAACAATAACTGTTGACTAGGATACATGTTATGAATTTAAATCTGAAAATCCATTATATCTGTCTTTTATCCTTCTCCTAATGAAACATGCAATGAATTATAATGAGTCTTTTAACGTCTTACTTCACCCTTTTGAAAACAGTTTTATCTACATTTCTTTGTCCTTACTTGTAAACAAACTCAAAATAAGTTCTGATATTTTTAATTTTCAGTAAACAAAAATAATTGTATATTTAAATTATTTTAAGGAAATAAGATAATAGTTTTAGAAATATTAATATTCAAATCTTACTACATGACGTTAATATATACAGGCAAAGAAAACCACTTTTTAGGTCGCACGTTGAATCAAATGTGTCTAATAAGATATTACTTTTTTTTAAATCAGTATATATCATAAAATAACTTCAAATAAGTCATTCATTGCCTCTGTTATAAGTCTTTTACACGACTTGAAAAGTATTAAGTTGACAACATTTTTCAGATAATTCCTTCACTACAAAAATAAAATAATTTGATAAATGTTAGCAAAATACTGCAAGAAAGTATGGTTAAATAAGAATTTTCCCTTAAAAACTGACAACTTCCTCAAAAACCTCTGTCTCGATGGATGATAATTAGACTCTTTGAAAATGGAATAGTTTAATTATATCTGAAAATTATTAGAAATGTATTATTTCGCTTCATAGAATGAAGGTGGAAAAGACACACAAAATATCTCATCTAAAACGACCATTTAATATGGCCGTTTATATTAAGAATAAAATATTTATGTGTGATACAAAACTTTTCTCACTTTTTGTTGATTCGTTTTTTCCGCACATTCTGACAGATCCCGAGTGGCGTCGGAAAATAGTCCAAGTTTGTCATTCCAAGCGTTAAACGGCATGAAAAGCAATCCAGGGGAGGAATGGTGTTTGGTCACGAAGTGATCTTCACGTTTTCAGATGATCTTCTAAAATGTTTGACGCCAAATGACAGCCATAAAAATACACCTCAATTGGAATACTTGATTCTGCATATGCAAAAGACAATGTTTTACACGAGGATACTTTAGAGAATTACATCATTTTTTAAAATCATTTCCTGCTTTTCCATCCATTCCACGGCAAGTTCCATAAGTTCAGACTTTTTTGGAAGTTTAAGTTAAATATCAGTTGCAGCAGTTTTCAAATCTTTTATTGGCTATCTTAAAATTAATTTAGATTCACTTACGACCAACTTTAAAAAAATTTCAAACATATGTTAACAAAATAGTAATTAGTTAATAATCGATTCCTACGTCGTTTTTGCTTCTTTCTTATGTTTCAAAAAATTTATCTAACGTGGGAGCTTAATGTTTGCTTATAGATTCTAAGCTGAGTTATATTGTGAAATATAAGTCATTTTTTTTAAATAGTGCCTCAATATTATCGAAAGACCGAAAGCTTAAAATCTAAGTGCTATTTCTCCTATAAAAAAATGATACATATATAAACAGAAATAATAAACGACTGTTTTAGTTCTGTATACAAATCTAAGGACAAAATAAATCTCATATAATAATTTAATTATTATTTAATTAAAGAGTGACGTATGAGCTCATGATATATTTTCATTATTTGGGACACATGGACTGAGATGATGAGAAGGTTATTTTTTTTTAAAATTCCTCTTTCAATATGACATATGGTTCTGTTAACGGAAACGAAATATTATATTTTTACAACTTTGATATATATATATATATATATATATTCAGCTTCTCACAGTACTGTTTGCTTATTCCTGGCGGTGGTAAGCCTTTTTCTCTTTTATTCTTTTGTGAATACTACTATATTACTTTATTCTAGGTCTTTTGTATTCGGAGTTTTTGCTTTCGATTTTTTAAAAATCATCTTCATTGTATTTGTCTTTTATTCCAGAAATTTTCCATTTTTAATTGTCTTGTTCTTTTTGAAGGTATGGCGACATATTTTAAAGGGTTTCGTTTGTCGTTAGCAGAAAAAAGCACTTATTAATATCATAGGCGAGCTTCTCTTCCTGACGAGGGGCTCGCCATGATATTTTTCAATTTATTATAATTTTTTGTCTATTTTTTGCCATTGTGTCTTGCATGTTTTTGAATTTTTGTCTTTTGTTTCTTGTTTGTTTTGATATATATATATATATATATATATGTTAAAATTTCCGCAAAAGTTTATTTATTCCGTCCTGACAAAGCATTCGGGAATATTTGTAACCATACATCTAAACCTCCTTCGGAAAACCGTCAGCATGAATTATTTATTCACAAGCATTTATTATTAATTATTCAGTTGTATTTTTTAACAGTTCTTTCTTTAGTTTGTCAGCCAGTGAGGAAATGCCTCTTCAGTGATACCAATTTTATGTTTCTATATTTTTTCTTCAATTTTATTCTCTTCAAATTCATATAATGACATGCTATTACCTTCGGCTTGATAAGTCTGGCTTGATCGTGTCAGTCCTAAGTTTTTATATCATGTAATTCACATTCAGAATGTCAACTTAAAAGCTTTTAAATACTAATAAAATTGAAAGCGAAAATTCTGCAAATAATAAATTCTGGAACGAATATGCAAAGAAAGTAAATTATTTTTTAACATATCGCTAACATTGGCAAAAACACTCGTGTGAAAGATTTGTTGAAACAAGAGAATTGGTTTGAATTTAATTCTATAAATAAAAATATTGTTAAAAACACCACTTAAGACTAATTTTAAAAAATAAAAATGCAATTCAAAGAAATAATTGCTCTGAAATAAAATTGCTATCTCTGAGAAAATACTTTTAAAGCTTAAAGTAGTGTGAAAATGTTTCTGGTGTGATAAAATTTCGAATTTATACTCCAAAGTTATTGAAAAAAACAGTAAAATGTCAAACTACTTTTAATTGCTTACAAATCCAATTAAAATTTTGAAAATCATTTCTTAGTGAACACCTATTACCGAAGATGTTACAAAAAAATTGAGTAGTTCTAAGTCCAAATGTACATTTCATTCTATGGATAACGATTTTGCATCATTCAACTAAGTCTTCCATCTCCTTATTCATAGCTTTTTATTCTCTGACTACTGAATAATGCTTGATGAAAACGTTTTCTACACTTTACTCGTTGAAATCAAAAGTTTTAATTCAGTTTACCGTTTCAGCATCACTTTAAAAAAGTAATCACTTCTTTCTACGGCTAGAAGAAAATATTTTGATTTCTGTTATGAAAAATAATTTAGAAAGCTCCTAATAATCTTCAAGACATGATTTCATTGGAAAATGGAATGGATGCAAAACAGTCTGGAGGTCGGAATTTGAGAATACATGACTTTACTTAGCAAGAAATATCAAATTAATAAAAGACGTCGTAACTTTAAAGAAACAATACTTTCCTAAAAAATGTAGGAAAAAAGCATCATACCATTTGCTTTGCATTTAACTGCATGAATAACGAATTATTTTAACGAAAAAATTGCATAATTCATTTCAATGCTTTTCATTGTCGCAACCCAAGTCAAACCGTTTCATTGTTTAAACAAATATTTGATTGCATATTTCTCTTTCATTGTTGTAATCTGAAATAGGATCCTAATACATTTTGCTTTCATATTTTATTTCATCAAGAATTTTGTAAAATCTGTAAACCAAGCTCTCCGTGATATTGCTTTGCTTACATTAAGAATCATAAGCTGAAAGGTTATGGCTGCTATGATTTTATTCTTTTCTCAACATGTTTTAATCTAGCTAACACGCCGCTGGCCATAAACTGTGCTGCGTCATTTTAATTTTAACCCATATTTTACCACATTTAGAAAAAATTAATATTTTTCCAAAAAAATTCTATCACGGACTAATGAGACTATCAAGCAAAAGTATAGAGTTAAAAAACTTAAGAAAACTTTATCGGTTGTCTTTTTGCAAGCTGTCCTATATATAGGACGATGGTACAATCCACTGCTACATGCTTTGCAGTCAAGCATCTTAGTTTACGTGAAATGGTAGTAAACATTCAAAGCAAAGTCCTAAATTACATTTTTGGCAAATAGTTAAGGGTTTTCTTGTACAGTTTTTAAGCTGTCATTGGCGTTGTTTTCCATTTACTAGAAAGGGTTCACTTTGGAATTTGGAGTAATATGGATTTTTTTTTCGAATGCCCAAACTCATTCTTTCAACATTGCGAGGTACACACAATTCCAGGTAAGCTATTGTAAAATGTCGAAGAAATTCGAGAAGTTCTACAACTTGTTCTGGAGGAAACGTTTTTAATGTTTCTAAACCAGTGTAACCAGTGATGTCTCAAATGCATTTTTTAATAATGGTAAATACCACTTTTTTCTTGCATGGATGAAAAATATGTTTTTATGAGATTGTTCAACAAATCTACACCATTTTTGTACAAATTATGCGAAACAACACACAATGGTATGTCTACTTTCTGCTTTCCATCCTTCATTCTTCGTTCTACATTTTTAAAGCCTCTTTTATCGTCAAAATTGGTGATCAATGAGACAACTCTATTGTCAATCCATCGAACAGCTGCAATTTTATTATAGGGCATTTTGTCATTCTATCTTCCTGAACTGTTCCTGTAGCAAAGAAACGCTTGCTTCTTAGAGACCAAAAAGATCACACAACGTAAAAATGTTATCCTTTTAAATTTTGTGGTTTGCAGGAGTTTCAACAAAAGACAGCCAATTTTCAACGACTAGTTGGGCTAATGATTTCTTTTCTTTCTTCTCATAGTCATGCGACATTTGTGTTCATAATTGCTTTACTGACTGATATGGTATAATACGAGAAGGATCTACATCGAAAGATAAGAGTATCCTTAGATTGTATCCAAATTTTACGGGTTTTCCTTTCATGTACAGTTTGCATCCATGTCTTCCAAAATAGCGGACTATTCTTTCATGATTACTTAAATGTTCAGAAAGCATACCAAACTGTTAAATTTTATTCAACAATTTCTAATTTGGACGTACTTTCTAATAGCAATCTGAATCAATAGCAGTATTGTCATTGAAGTATAAATAACTCTTGATTTCTAAGTATCGCTTTCTTGACATTGTTTGACTAACAAGCGTTGTTCCAATATCAGAAGCATTTCCCCAGTACATTTTTTCTCTGGATAAAAAGTAACATCCGCTATAAAAAATAATTCCCAAAACTTGTTAAAGTTCATTGAATTTTAGACAAAAATCGTGAATATTTTTCTGTCAAGCATGCTTGTTACCTTCTACCATAGCTGGACAATCACATTTTCAACCATCATCTCGAGAAGTTTCAAGGTGATTTTCCTGAAATCATATCCGTAGAATAAATAGGAGCTGATGAAAATTTTGGTGCACAATTAGTCCAAGTAGGTGTTGAAACATATTTAGCAGGATCGTTTTTACTTTAGAATTTCAATTGTTCCATCTGCTTCTTCTTGAATCTTTTCGTCAAAAGCAGCACCACCATGTTCAGTGCTGCTGCAGGCATCATCAACTTTTTAATCATCAGTGACAATTTCTGGAACATGTGGTGATATTATAATTTAAAAATCACTATCATCATATTCATCGGCCAATGGCATTAAATACTGAAAAGCTTCTTCAGTTAAAAATCTCTGACTCATTTCCAATACTGTTCTTGAAGGAGCGGATGTGAAATCAGATCACACTTCGAACAGTAGTATTCTATTCCCTACAAAAGATAGCGTCAGCACCTGACCAAAACTCTCGACCAAAGAAACAGAACAAATATATTACTCAAGACACACCTACAGGTTCATGTTCCGAGCAAACTAGATGCTATTGAGTTTTGCAATAAGTAAAACATAGATATTCTAATCCTTTATCCCGAAATTTCGAACGCCTTTGTATGGGTGTGCATAGTAGTGGATTTTACTATCGTCCTATATATAGGACAGCACCTAAAACCTTTGTAAAACCAGTTTGAATATAGCTTTTTGTTTGCAAATTTTACTCAGAAATAACATATAAGACATGCCATGAATAAATTTGAAAAAAGAAATTGTATTTTTTTCTCATAATTATTTAAAAGAAAAATATAATTCTTGTCAAATAAAGTAGCAAAAATTAGCCATATTAAAAATTCTTAAAAAAATTAAAAATTATCAAAATTGAACTCAAACAGATAATAAATAGCACTTATCAATCTTAAAATATACTTTAGAAGCGGAATTTAAATTAAAAATGCGATATTGGCTATGAAAATTCGACAAATCTGAACTGTCCTATATATAGGACGATGGTAAAATACGGGTTAAAGTCGAATGCATATTTTAAAAGAGGAATAAGAAAGTAAAGATAGTGCCGACAACGTGGAATTAGGGGTTACAGGACATGGTCAGTTATTTGACTCCATTAGGGACATTTATATAGACAATGAACAGAACAGTTACAAGGTCAATAATAGAACATAGATTAAATATCTACCACCATCTCAAGTTTAAAAGTACGTTGTTAGGAGAAACATGAATATAAAATGATGCAATGTTGAATTGAAATCATATTCCCGGCGAACAAGCTGGTCGCGGAAGGCGGCTAGTAAATAATAATGCAACGGTTTCTAAAATGGATTCGAATTCTTAGTATTAAACACTTTCTTATAGGAAGATCAAATGTTCTAGCAGAGTCTTTTCCTTCTGTTAAGTTGTTAAGTCAAGTTGGTGCAAATTCTGTAACACCGATTGGTCAGGAATTCCATCACCATTTTTCTATTATCGACCTCTATTCTATTCACCTGAGCAGTTTTTTCGCAGAGGCGGCAGATTCATTTGTAATCATGGAAAATAAGAAAAGTAACTTTCTCTGCATTAGAAGGACACTACGCATATTGTACTCCTGTCTTCTGAAAAGAGGGGAAATTTTGGGGATGTGTCCTGATTCTTCGTCGAAATCACCCTAGTAAGAGGATATTTGAGGTTTCCTCTACCTTAGCTTATAATAGGAAGGAAAAATTTATTGCACAAATTTATTGAGTGTTGTTGAGAAACTATTGAATTGAGAAGAAGTGAATTTTTTACTGATTTTTTTAGACACATACACTTTAATGTAACTTTTATGTCGTTTGAGTAGATTGCGCGAATAAGTATTGGCATCCTAAATGCATTCATTTAATTATAAAAAATGAGGAAGCAAATCGAGCAGTTACTTATTTATTATTAGTAATAGTGGAATATATAATTAATTACTCAAGTAGCAATTCAAATACCGAATTATGTATGTGTATATATATCACAGTTTTCTAGCAAAATATCGTAACTTACGAACATTCGTAACTTTCTAATCAAGCATTTTAATGTCGTGTTGCTACTCTGTGCTCATCTCCCAAAATTGTGCGTTTGTTTCAAAATATTGTTTTTTCATGTGTAAAAATCTAAAAATGATTATTGAATATGTTTGTTTGTTATATTTTTGTATTTACTATTGATGTTGTACTATTCTAAGCGAGTAATTTAAGAAAAAAGAGTAAAATTTCACGTGGTTTAGTAAATAAAACATGTTCAGACATGTCCTGTTGTGTAATAACCTGATCAAGCAAGCGATCAAAGTGTTGACATGTTTGATTAGGGGCAGACGTTCATCTTGATTGACGTTCGACCTTTGGCCGATCGCGAAGGTGATTGGTTCCTTCATCTATCTGTGATTGACATTGTCCAATGAAAAATGGACGATTAGATGACATCATGCATTTCGTGTGACATAATCAAGGACTCTTCAGAGCCGATGGACTTTTCGAACTTTTCCCCTTTTTTTGAACCCTTTGACTTTTTCCTTCATGTCTTAGCGACAGTGGACTTTGCGAGATTTTTACCCTGCGATGGGTGCTACCTTTTCGACGGATTAGAGGTCCTGTCTCGTCCTCTATAACGAGAGCTGCTAGCAAAACGTGGAACCTTTGCAAATTCCAATTGTAAAACTAAGCCGAAATCCTGTATGATGGATGATGGTCTGGTTGGCCTCTGAATATTTGGAAGCGTAGTTTGGATTTCTCGTAGCTACGCAGCTGAACTTATGAACAACATGTGTTAGTGATAGAGCAGGCCAGTTATCTTCTAGTGGTGTTGTCTGAGAGCGGTGAAAGGCAGATGTCGGCCGTTCACACGAATGTGTCAACTATATTTTTGTACAGCCGATGTGGCAGGTGAAGTCCCACTGATGACGAGCGATGACTTTCTGGGGGCAAGGGGTGTCATCTGTAAGATAAGTACGGCATGTTTTCTTTATATGATTTATGTTCAAAAGTCAAGTTTTTCAGGTAAATAGTTTAGTAGTCGGAACTCTTTTGTGCCCACGTTAGAATTCTGAGCTTAGTGTATAATTTCATCGTGCAAGTTGTATGTGTAAACTTGATAAGAATAATCAAGTGTGTATTAGGTGGTAATTTATTGTATCTAGTGAGTTCGCTAAAATAATAATTAGTGTAATGTAAATTGATATAGATCTAAAATGAGCTTCGTCTGTTTATATTGAGTGAGCACATTTTAGCCTAATTTAAATGAAGTAATTATATGTTTATTACTTTCATATGCATAGCCAGGAAAACTTTGATTTAATTTAAATAAATTTATTATTTAGTATTTACATTCTTTTGCATTCCATTTTTGTATTTAATTGTCTACATATTTTACCATATTGTGAGTTTGGATGTTGAAATTATCTGCGGGTTATTGCGTGTAAAAAACGTTTCATTCATTTATTGAATTTTACTTCTTATTTAATTATTATTCTCAAATCCACTATACGCTCAAATTTTAAACTCAAAGTTTAGTTTAATGAGGAGTAAATTATGTGTAGTAAATAGAGTTAACCTCACTACAATAGTATACAGTGACAGCACAACAAAAAATGTATATTTATTAATTAATATCACAGTACTTTTTGCGAAATAGGCAAAATAACCTTATTCAAGCTTTTCTAATTCTTATCGCTGACCTATTCGTTCTTCTTCTCCAACGATGAATATTTTACCTCATGAAATATTTAAATATGAGCTCTCATACTCTTGCATTCCCTACAGTAAATAAAGCAGTCTCGTTTCAAAAATGCGCATCATAAACATCATACTTTTCACAATTACATTGTTCATAAACACCGCATCTAGTGCTATTATGGAGTAGAAAATAGAAATATTTAACTCAAGAAAAGCTCATTGCATGTTATGTACTCCAGCAGAAATAGAAATATTAGATTATTATTTTCACTAACAACCTAAAAGAGCATTTGTTTGTTCCTTAGGTTTAATGGTAGATATGCACTGCTTCTACTCAAAGTTCCACTTCCCTTAGGGCTTTTAATATATGAGAAGGCTGAACTTGCATGCCAGTGACATATAATGCGTCTTTAGCTACATTCTCAGTGTATGGCTGGAGGCGAGGTTTTCGACATTAACTTGCATAACTTAAATGTTCCGAGATGTTAAAGATATGTTACCTCGAAAGTATGCCTTATTACACTTGTTAGGTATTTTGTCATCAAGACAGGTTGTCAAAGCTAGTGCTTTTAGCGCCGTGGGGATTTTTACATGTATAATAATTGCCGACAAGGTTTCTCTTATCAGGAGTAGGCGATTTCGGTGGATAGCAACGAAACTTCTTTCCATTCTACGTTACCCCCTTTTCCCGTTCTGAAATTCAAATACTTATTATAATGTCCTAGATAACATAAGAAAGGTTAATGCAAACAATTTTATGCTTAAAGCTGAAAAATGAAATTTAACGTCGTTCGATCGTTTTATAGTTAGGTTTGTATATGCTCCTTTCTTTTGAACGGAGAGAAGCGGGTTTATTTAATTTCAGTTTTTTCAGTGGATTATTTCCTTTACTAAAATAAAGTTAAATTTATCATAGTATTTACTCCATTTCGTATAAAATAATGCACATTTTTCTTTTTCAAGAGTAATTTATTAATTTTAAATAATTATTTCTTATATTAAAAAAATCACAACATTAAAAAATATTATTTCATATTTCATTAGAAATGGAATGAAACTACCGTATAAAAATCGATTCTGTCATATAATGTGAATCAACGCTCATAGATGTAATTCTGGAAGTCAGCCAGCATTTGTCCAATCAAAATCATGCTTCTATATAGCTCTCATTAACTGTGTGAATCGAAACCACCCCAACATCTAAATATAATCACTTACATTTGTTCTTTATCTTTCTTAAAACTGAATATATAAGGTCTTATAAATAACTTTATAAGCAAACAATTCATTTTAGGATAGCTTTCACAAACAGACTCTCGTGTAAGAATGCAACATTCTTTTCTGACTAGACTCCAAGTAACAATTGGATACATAATATATTGGGTCATCCGCGTTATTGGGTCATATCATTTTTGCTCGGGAACATGTGGTTGCAAGCACAACAAAATATAAAACAACACAGTCGCTGTGACGGTGTATTAGCGAAAAGAACAGGCTTATGTGTTGTGTTGTACCTCTTGTTGCCTTGTGGCTTCTAGGTTTTCAAAAGACCACAGGTGCCAGTTATGTACCATGGCTGTACCTTGAAAATATAATTTTGTCCGTTAAATAAACCCAACCCTGGATAATCACCGTGCCGGTTCATTACCACTACAGCCTCTCTAGCTATTTTACGGTGCTTTTGTTTTAATATTAGCATTGATTGCATTTGTATTCATCATTATCTTGCAAATTATTATTGAACAATTACTCAGAAAATCTTTGCATATGTTATAAACATTCGATTTTGATTAATATTTAAGAAATATTCTTTAATATTGAGAATGGAAATTATTTAAACTTGTCTTCTGGAGGATAATCAACTATCATATTAGGACTTATTTTAAATGGCAGTTTCAGATTTAACATAACAGAAAAAACTCTCCTTTGAGAAATACAGTTTTCACTTCTAGTGTTTGTAGGAAGATTAGATAAGAACTTAAAATAATTTATAAATAATTTTTTACTTTAAAATTTAATCTTATCTAATCGTGAAGAATGTTTTTGTTTCCCTTCTGTATTTTTTGTGCTTTTCCATGTAACAGCAGACATTATTTAGGAAGATTATAAGTCGTTTCACTCAGGCTTGATATATATATCGTCCTGATTTTATATGCTGGAATGAGTAAACTAACCAAAAGATTTTTTTGTGATTCTTGCAAGTGCTGAACATTATTCTTAATAGAATATTTTACCCAAAAAAAAGTAATTTCAATTGTTCTGTTTAAGTAGTTACGACTTATCTGTTTAATTATAATATCCTTATAATATAACGATACCTGTTTCCTTATAATATCCTTATAATATAACGATACCTGTTTCCTTATAATATCCTTATAATATAACGATACCTGTTTCCTTAACCATACCAGTGTTATTATTTTAAGGTTTGTTTATATAATGAGCCAGCGTGCAAATATTTTGAGCTTTTTGTAATAAATAGCTGCAATATTCATAGAAGTTGCGAATACAGAAAAATTTAGTAGTTTATTAAGTGAAACTAGCAATTTGTGGACTTTTTCTCCTTAGGGAGTACAGCAATTAAGCAACCTTACACTAATAATTCCGATTACCTCTAAAATTCTCAATTAGTAGTAAGATTACTTTAAGATGGAAATGTTTGAAACTAAATCTCTTCTTGAAGTAAGAAATCAAAATATTCAGAACAAAAGGCGTTTATATTGCAAGAGAAAATAATTGGCTTTAGCCTAAGGACTTAAATATCGTTTGAAATTAATCATGCAATTAAACCCATCAATAATTAGACTTCTACTGAAACCACATAACTTTTCTGTAACTAAAGAATACTTTCACACATGACCGTTCATTATATTTGTACACACTTTAGCATCTATTAATGTTATTATCTTACTGTAAAATTAATTAATTATTATTTCATTTTGAACTATCCATTTAATTCAGGAAATTATTATACCTTTGAGCCGATCTTTGATTAAAGTAAATCGTATTTATGTTTTACAAATGCATATTAAATTAGAATTTGTAATTCTGAATATTGAGATGAATTGCTCGGATTGTGGGAGATAACGCAATGATTTCGCTATATGTGACATTATGTTTTTTTAAATCAGATATTGGACATTTTAGATATGTAAATGTGATATTAAAACATCCAAAAATATTGGATCCCATTCGTACGGAGAGGCTGCAACACAAGTATTATAACCATTTCCGTATATCTTCACCACAGGAATATGGCCATATTTTTGGGAAAGTTAGAAACTTAAACCTCCGTCAACCTTATAGAATAGTTTATACTTAGATTCAGGAACTGAAATCACAAAGCAATCTTTCAGAAAACAGGTGTTTAAAAAATTGATTTCAAGACATTAAAACGACAAAGACAGTAAAAGAATTCTGCTTTATATGCAGTAAAAACAAACATTGAATTCTAATGACACGGATAGTTGCTATGCTATAATAGCAACATAATCACATAGCACAGTCTTAAGGCATCAAAGTATGCCTTATCAACCTGTCGTATTTTTGCACCAAATTTCGAACTTTAGATCACGTTGTAAAAAGTTCCTAACGAAAAACAAATTATTGAATATTTGAATAATTTTCTTGTTGAGAGTCCTTAATCCCCTGCACAAATATTTGTCAAATCTATCTTTAGGAATGAATAATTCAATCATTATAGATTTTTAGAAAAATTTAGATTTTTCGAAACAGATTATGCACAAGATAACGTATTTATCAATGTACGACTTTTTACTGTCCATTTAAAAAACCGATATTAAAATATTTAAATCGTGTGAAATGTTTGCTTTTTTAGCCGAATCTGCCAAATTAATTTGAAATATGACAAATTGTTATCAGTAGAGAGGAAAAATTGATAGCCAAATTCCTTAGAGGGTGACGTGTATGAAATATTGTGTTCGTAACCTTGGTGATTAGAAGAAAGATTAAGGGTGAGAGACTAGGACAGAAGACTCTTCAAGGGAAGGACAAGACATTACAGGAGAAGCCAATGTAGCAGGCGTCAGAGTAAAATCAACTAGTGAATGATAGTTGATGGCCACGTGCTTCATGAAATATTAGGTTTAATATTCTATCCAAGACTTTATAATTTAAAGACTATTCATTTAGCCATACTTTCATTTTATCTTATGAAACTAAACATAAATGCCTCCGAAACCAATTGAATACATCAGAAGGGTTGAAGAGATGTGAAAGATTGGTCTTTCTTAGTTATTTGAAAAAGTAAAAATTAATTGTTTTTCAAACAGTTTTAAAATAGCAGTGAAACTGTTTAATGTATCTTGAAACTTTAATAATACAGTGCACTCCCGATTATCCGGGTTAATAACCCTGGAGTGGTTGCACGGACAATCGGAAAACACGGATAATCCAAAAACTCCTTTCTATTAAAGAAAAAATCAACATCATTACAAAAATATAAAAGTGACTTACATTTGCATGCTGTATAACATCAAACTAGGAATTTTTCTTTTAACATTTACTGCTTTAAAAAATCTGTTAAGCGTCTTTGCTTCTGCTGTTTGTTCATCTCTTGTCGTATATCGACGCATATTTTACGAACCGCAGTAATGTTACCGTAATCAAATCCTCTTTGTCCCATATAATCTAACAAAGTTTCCACACATTGTAGAGCAGCAGAAAGAGAAATTGTATTTCCCTCATTTAGTACATCTTCTGCATCAGTACTAGCTGATTGTCCATTATCAAGTTTTTGAAGAATTTTAAATTTTTGTTTAACATTTAAAACGTTTCATTTTCGTTTCACACCACTCATTTTTACCGGTAAAAAATTTCACGCTACTAATTGACGATAAACAAGACGCAAAAACTAGAGAGTAACACGTGCGACAGTGAAAGAAGACGAAGAAGTTAAAGAATGACGTGTCAGAGAGAAGCGTGTTCGTACGAGAACGAGCTAGCAGGAAGTGGACGATTCATTTCTCAGAAAATTAGGGGTTGAACCGGTAGAGATTGCACTTGGAGGATGAAAAAATCTATTATCTAACCTCCGCCGTTAGGGCTCACTAGTTTCAAGGATTGAATCTCTCGATCGAACATCAACATCGATTTTACATGCATGATAACCTTGGAAATGTTTCTCTTTAAATTTTTTATGTGAGTCTGGGATGAGCACGGATAATCCGCAAACCGTATAATCCGCGCAAGGATAATAGAGAGTATATTGTATCTTTTAAAAATGAAGAAATTTACGTAGTTTAAAGGGAAACATTAGTCACAGAATTAGCAGATTTTGAAACGACTCTTCTACATTTAGAAAATCTTCCAATATTTTCGCATAAGGATTTAACAGAAAGTGCTTACAGAAAAAAATGAACGGAAAAATTCTATATTTTTTTAATAGTGAAAGTAGGCTGCTGCATGATAAATGCTGCATACACGTAACAAACATACAACTTCAGAATAAACATCGTTTTGCTTCAAATAGTGAATTCTTTAAAATAAAATTTTTACACAGTGATAAAACATTTATATTTTTACTTTACAACGTTTAAAATGTCGAATACTCCTTGAAATGAAAATTTAAAAGGTTCAAACCGAATAATATAATTAAAATATTAATCAAATATTCATAAAAGCTTAATTAATTTATTAAGCTTAAAAATTTAATTATTTAATAATCTTGACTTTCACATATGTATTAACTTTACTATAATCTAGATTATAATTTAATTGCAATTTTTTCGAATGGAATAAATTAATTATAAGCAAATAAAACAAAACTTTGACTTGAGAAAAAAAAAATAATTCTCCAAAAAATCCTCCTCAACTCAAGTAACTGATTAAAGATGAAATTAAAATAGTATAAAAGACCTTATTTTTTAACTTTTTCAGAAGTAAAATTTATATGGAAGTTAAAACAACGAATAATTTTAAACTAACAGAGCATTATTTAGATATTTCAAATACTTGATTTTTTTTCATTTTTAAAAGAATATTTTGAATTTAATTGAAACTTTTAAGAAATTTTAAACTAACAGAACATTATTTAAATATTTCAAATGCTTGATTTTTTTTATTTTTAAAAGAATATTTTGAATTTAATTGAAACTTTTAAGAAATTTTTAAAAAGTTTTGAAACATTTATGTAGAGTCGTTTAAAATATATTAAAGTGAATATTTTATATCTACATAAATGACTGACTTCTGAAGAACATCAACCCAACGTTTCATTTTTCAAGTAGTACTTTTATTTTTATTTCCGAATACCAGGACCTCGAATCCAAAAGCCAGATAACGTTGACAGCAAAATCATTCATGCCCATGTCAGCAAACAGAACAGCACATTTAATGGAATTTATGGTTATTCTGAATATAATATTTGCAGTAGTAGAAGAGGTTTTGATATAGATAAAGTGATTTATGTTCTTTTTTAATGCTGTTGTAGATATTTCAGATCACGTAGTTCAAAATGTTTGGCGAAGAAACGTTTATTTTCAAATCAAGATAACGGAAAGTAGATGAATTTGTTTTCAAAATATTTCCTGAATTAAGATAGGAAAATATAACACACGTTCTATAAAATAAATTGTTTAGAGTAATGATAAACCAGGCCAAATAATTTTATTCTAAAGACATTTTATAAAATTCAACGGGTGTGTGATTGTAAGTTTTATATTTCATTTAAAAATTTAAATAGAAATTCTGATATTTTCTTAACTTTATTAAATTACTTTTTTTTGTTTATTTTTAATTATGTAGTTCTTTGGTTTGAGACAAAGGTTTGGTTCGGCAGAGAGGGTAAATTATTTTACACACTCTAGTATCTTTCGGATTTTTATTAAAGATTTTTTGTCTCTTGCTTTTTTCAAAATGTTTCTAATATTGAGGTTGGACAAGATTCAGGCCACAAAGCACTTGACAGAAAATTTTGTCCATTTTAGAACTTCAATGGCGAGTGGGCTTTGAAAAAGTCCGTCATTCAGGTTCTCATTCATCCCTTCCATTTTGAGTATTTTTTTTTACATTCTAAATTTTATTTTATGTTTTTTATATTAATCGTTGTAATTTTTTGTTGATGCAATCACTTGATGCTGTTGCGTTGAGCACGCTAAAAGGTGTATTGTTATTGTTACTTGTTGAAATCTTCTGTTTCTCATTTATACTTTTTCTTTTTTTACTTTTTTTCATTTTTATTTTATTTCCTTTGGTTTGAGATGATAAAGATGGATTATAGAGTCAGTAATTGAAAGGTTCATTTTTGTTCAAAAGGGTCGATTTCCGAACAATAAAAAATCGTATTCCTTGCAGACATCAGAATTTTAAATTCCAAATCGCATTTTATCATTTTATTCAAACCAAACATTTTTTAATATATTTATTAAAGCAATTAATTATTAAAAAACAAATATAACTTCACTTTGAACCTAAACTGAATGAAATTGGCATAATATTTGGATCAGGCGATAATATACTGAAAAGAATCCATTGCAAACTAGGCAATTTGTAGGATTTTTCTAGAGTAAAATATATCAATAGATATTTTTTCGTATCCAGCCATGCATGTTGACTTATAAAAATGACTGATTTCACAATTCATTCACTATTACTTAAGATTTCTTGAGATAACGAAATAAATGACAATTTTTATCGTGTAATTGTTAATTATATTATCGCTTGTTAATGTACTAAATCTCTACAATTTTATAACGTGAAAGTAGTATTTATTTCGTTTCAATAGTTTCTTTCTTATAATTCAATTTTTATTATTTAACATGAATAAGCATTTATATATTATACATTATTTAATTATACATTAGATGAGATGAAGGTATATATATATGTTTCGCTTCTATAAGCATTATATGGAATTTTCTACTATCTAAATCAGAGTTAATTTATGCAACTCTCAGCAGGTGAGAAATATTTTCAAAATCTCTTAGTTATAATATGGCAATAATATGCATTATTATGGTTAACAATCATCGTCCTTCCCGAGGTCGAACACATGGTATTGTCTGATTAAGATGGTAAATTTCAGTCTTGAGCTGTATATACATCATTTTTACTCCATTATTGTCTTTTTTCAAATCTCTTATTCCTGAACAATATATGAGAAATTTGTGTAACGCTTCGCTATTAATCAAGCTATATATTTAAAACACGTGACGTAATTTTAACAGAAGATAATTATTGATACAAAAGAAAATATGCCTGATATACAAAGTGCTATAGTATTATTAGTTCTCGGGAAAATGTTTTTTTAATGATGTGATTTACTTTTTTTTTCTTTTTCGGATGCTATATTTGGGATTACATCGCTTACTTTCCAAAATGTTTCCTGAAGTTTATTATCCATATTTTTATAGTTTTTAAAATTTTGCATTTACTTATCCTTGAGTTTGCATAAAATATATAGGATATTTTTTTCGTTCTATTCATTTATTATGCCTTCTCTTTATTTCATTTAGAAACACTGATAACAAAAAATTATGCATTTGAATTATAAGAATTCCTTAAAAATTTGTTTTAAATAAGTATTATTATGGTTTAAACGAAGGTTTCTGTTCTCCTAATTTTCCTTCATTTTATCTACCGTTTTCAATCATTAATAAACAAAAGTGAGTTTTATGCACATATGCAGAATTCTAAAGATGTTTATTTACCAAAGTAATTACCGGGAAAATTTGGACATATCAGAACAACTATATTTCTTTACAAATTATGAAATAATGGTAAGAAGTAGTAGAGATACCAATTTATACGCAATGAATGCTTTAATAATTTTCAAATAAATTTTAATTCCAATTAAAACTTCAGATAGCAAAATCGCTGCACTGGGTTAATGGGAAGTACCCCAAATTAGTGATGTTTCTAAAGCAATGTATTATACAGGCATTTATTTTAGTTTGAAATTTTTATTAAAAAATCATTTTTGTAATACATTAAAAATATTATAATGCATTATTACAGCAAAATGCAAATGCCAGTAACGGAAGTAAAAATACAAGTAAAATTAATAAGAGCCACATATAAATGGAAAAAGAAGTAAACGAATATATCTGTTACAATAAAATGTATTTTTTGCAATACATGACATTGTGTTGTTACTAACTCCCATTATTCTTCCAGAGCTTGACGAAACAAAAGTAAGAGTAAATGAAAAGCTTCAACTTATCTAGCAGTTTGAGAGACCAATAAAAGTTAAGTAGGAGATGTATTTTAGAGAGAGATAAGGTAACTCAGTTTTTTGTGGTAGATGCAGTTGGGTACAATGGATTGAATTTCATGGTCAATCCATTGTACCAAACTGCATTTCAGTTAACAATACTATAATGGTAGTCGCATATTGTAACCTAAAGCAAATGCAAAATCTTTCAACAATATTTTAGTGCAGACTAGCATATTATAAAATAAGTTATATACAATTTCTTTATACAATTCGTCTTCAAAGTTGAAAACATTTTCAAAATTCTTCCTATGTAAATAGTATTCCAAATATATACAAAATTCCAAACTTAAACAAAATACAATTACATAAAAAATAAAGTTATCCAAGAGTAAATAAATTATCGATATACATTTTGCATGGCAATTCCCCTTATTCATCAAAAGATAAAAACACAGATACACCTTCCTTGAACTAATAAAAACAGTCTGGCAGATTCCGCTACAGAAGAGTCTTCTTTATACCCTCCATTACATTATAAATACCAAGACTATATATTGTTACGAACATGGAAAGTCGCTTCCCAGCAATGTTAGTCTTATGGTTGAGAAGAGAGTTTTACAAGATTAAGCATTGATTGACGGGCAGCGGCTGTTATGCGATCCCTGACCTTGGCGACAAATAGAGGATTCCAGAAGATGCAACCCTTTTCTCGATATTTCTATTAGGAAAGGGAATACGCTTGAATATACGAGAAAACTTCATGTGACGTCACGGCCTGTCGGAGAGAGTATATAAGGACCGCGCCTGGATCAGAGAGAATAGCGTTGATCCATTTGGAAAGACTTTAGAGTTTCGTCCGCTGTGCGAGCTAGGAAGCTGGTGAGCTGAGTGCTATTGAAAGTGCTGTTTATTGTCGTTACTAGTTATTTGCTGGCTGTTTGTGTTGTTGAATATCAAAGTGCTGAACTTTTATTACCTGTGAATTTTTGTCTGTTTACATCGGCAATCTGTGCAAAAACTATTGTTTCCTGTACCTGTGCTACGTGTTTTACTGTATATTTGTAAATAAACCTTCATTCTCCATCATCCTGCGTGTTGGACTGTTTACACCATACACCCACAGAAAGACTTTTGTAACAATATGATATTATTCTCCCCTCTCATACAGATTTTCTTGCTACCGTCGCAATACGATAGTGTAAGAAAATTAAATCGGTGTCGGAGGAGAAGACAAATATGCAAATCGAAAATTATAAAATAAGCATAACATATCATCCATTTTTTTCAGCTAGCGAAAAAATAAAATATATATTTTTTTTATCTTTTTAGAAATTCTAGAGACTGTATTTGAAAGTCCCATATACATGGTTTTCATATTACTAAAATCAGAATTACTTATTAGTTGTTATTATGAGAATTCTGCAAACACTGCAACTTAAGAAAAATAAAACAAAAAATCACGAAACGGTTTCATGTTGATAGAAAATAAAAAATAAAAATAATATTATTATTTCAGACTAACCAACCAAAAGTGCTTTGGGGATTCAAGTTCTGAATTTGGAATGAAAATTTCGTTTATGAAGCATTGGAAAAATTATATCATTTGTACTGGGAAACCGAGGGAAAGGTTAATTTTTGTGATGTCTAACTACCGTACAAGTGATTCTGCTTTTCCTTTTGGTTTTATTTGGTACGATGTTAAATATAGGTAGAAAAGCCGTATCATTTAAATCTCAATATTTTAGATAATATTCTTTCTTTCTTCACTTTCTGTAAAGTAATGGGGTAAAAATATCCTATGAACAGGTGGACGAAACATTAAAGACAAATATTCATTCAGTCTATGTTTTATTTCTGTAAATGCGATTTACCTAAAGTCTTGTTTTAGTTTTCTCTTTAAACATGTCTTTGATAAAAATAATCGGCCAGCTTCTATTTCTAAAAGGAATTCTTTTCTTAAATGGAAGTTGAAATTTATAAAAGAAGTTTACTTTATAAATTTAAATTTTTCCAAAGATTTCAGTTTCACATTTTTCTTTCCTTTTCGATTAGTTTGAATTTACTACACCTTTATTTCATGGAAATGCTTTACCTTGCATGAATTTCATTGAGTTCCTGCCTGTTTTATAGAACTTTTATAAATATAATGTGTACGTAAGATGGAGTTTCAATTGGACTGCTGTAAAAATATAACAAGCATTAGAATCTAAAATATTTTATGAAAAATGGAATTCGGTTTGTAAAGACGCTTGCGGAAATGCACGCTAGTTTATTAAATACTTATGACGTTGTCTCTTACATATCAAATAATAACAAATGTTTTAAAATAATTTTTACTAACAACCCTTCCTTTTTCGTGTGAAACGTGGTTGAAATTTATGGAAAATAAAACAAGTTCTAATTTTTCTTTTATTTTCATGATTTAACTAAGCTTCTCATTCTATTGTTAAGAAAAGTTTGCTAAATTGACGGTGTTTTTTTTTAAAAAAATGATTTAAGCAACTTATTCAAGAAAGAGAAACACATCTCTATCAATTTGAAAAATGGAATTCTTTGCAAATTTAAAAAATAGTTTGTTGCAGCTTTTTTCCTATTTTATTATAACAAATTTGCTATACCAGATTACATTATGAACATCTGATACTTTATTTTCATCATTTCTATTCCCACTACCTTTGATAACAAAACTGATTGCATAGGGAATATGAATATTCCTACTCCATGATTTTAAAAGAAATATGAACATAAATCTTTCAAAAATGTTTTGAAGGAATCAGAACTAGAAAACAGCATCCGACTATTGTTAGAGATGGGTCATCCTTAATTTTTAATTTATTTTTCGTTAAATTGAAGGAAGAAGAGTAGTAATTGTTCGAAGACTGTAATCTTAAGCGGTTTGTATAGTTAAAAGAGTAATATTCATATTAAATTAAAATCTTTATTCACTAAATCCCAAGTTTGAAAAATTAAGGTCGTTTTCTCCGTAATATAACTTACTCTAAACTGTTCACATGTATTGCTCGAAAATTCTATTTTAGAAATTTTTATATCAATTATTTGAAATTCCATAAAATTATATCTTGGGAAACGTCTTTTTAATAATATATACCTGTTTGTGTATTCACATCATACTAT
>BGPR01002029.1:123564-144686 GCA_013235015.1 Araneus ventricosus
ATGAGTATCCTTCCTCCTTCCCATTTTATCAATTAGAATTTGTGAAATATTCCGAGAAATCAGAAACAACCGTAAAACAGCTTTGTGCTAAAAATAGCTTAGCAGTATAGTCCTGAGATATCATCTGATTTGAATAGACGAAGCTTTCAGAAACGAAAATTGTCACAATCACAAATCCCTATAATATTCTTTCCTTTTGTGTTGAAAAGGATTTTCATATTATTAAATTCTCAATTTCTAAAATTTCTAATGGCATAAAGAATTGAGTAAGCTAACGAAAGTGTTATTATCCACTTACTCAACCAGAAGAAATGTGACTGCATTGGTATTTTTTTATTTATATGAAGAAAAGGGACACTCAATAAGTCTATACGAATGTCTACAAATCCTCAAACAAAAAAGTTATTGCCTCTACACTTTGAGAAGAAAATTACTCCTTAGGACGATGAGTCAATTATGCTGCTAAATCAATGTGTTTATCAATGTGTTTTCCAATGGTTAAGACAGTTAACGGCTAAACCTATCAATCTTCTGTTTCAACTTGATTCATATAGAAAGTAATGGTACACACAACAGCTTTCCAAAGAGTTTTAGAGACATTGCTTATTTGACGCCTTTCTTAGTCTTTTTTTTACTATCTAGTGCGTAGCAGAAGGAAGGAAGAAATAAAAACTTTCGAAACACTTCATTTAGGTGATATTTTAAAATATTCTTCTTATACCATTTTCTAAGAAAAACCGATAACTCTCTCCGAATGCAAAGCAAATTTTTTTGAGACAGTTATGACTAAGATTTTCTGGAAATATAGATGCATAGAAACTAGATTAATCTATACTGCAACAATTAAAATGATAGCATTTAATGGCTGAATTATTAATACTTTAGAAGCATCGCTATATAATAGTAATAATTTCTTACTCTTTCTAAATATAACGCGAAATATCAAATAAATAAATATAAAACAATGGCGAGCCATTGAGAAAACGCTATGCTTTTAGAGGATTTATAATGATGATTAACGATAAAGCATGATTGCTCTCACGTTAAATTGGACATCCAATGAAAGAAACATAGGCGACTGCTGAAAAATGATTGACCTCATCATTGCATAAAGCATCCCTTCAGAAACTAATTTTATTATTTTTAATCATCCTTTTATTAGAATGTAGGATCTTGTCGAGGTCTGACAGGTATTTTTTTGAAATATATCTGAAAAAAAAATGGGGATGTTGAAAAAAAATTCAGTTAATTTAAAAATATATCTTTCAAAATATAAGACTATTGAGCAAAATGTTTTATTTGAGTAGATATTTACGACTACACTCTATATTGTAATAATAAATAAAAGAAACCTTTAATATCCTTGCATAATTAGGAGAAAGGTCAACATTAATAGTCCAATTTCATCATAGTTTTCCACTATTAGCCAAGATGCCTAAAATATTCATACGATACTTACGATTTTGTGCAGTACTTAGGAATATCGTAGCATCGGGGAGTTATCGTAAAATATCTTGTGTTAATAGGGTCCTTCTTTACTTTTATTTTTAGTTTGTTCTTATAGGTTCCTTCATTTGGTTTTACTGATGTTAAAAATAAAGAATGATCATTATGTTTTATTATAAACTAGCCTTCGGCGACCAGCTTGTTCGTAGGGAATACATTCAATCGTGTTAGATTGCAATATTGTACTCAACATCATTTTTCGGTTTTGTCAGTATTTTTAATTATTTAATTCTGCCACTAAAGTTTCTTTCTTTTCGGTATCTTTGAAAATTTCGAAATTCAAACGATAATTTTAGCCGTTTCATTTAATTTCAAATTTTACTTATTTATTTATTTGTTTTCGATTTATATTATTTTTCTTAATCTTTTTGTTGTTTCTAAGTTTACTTTATTAATAAATTCAATTTCTTTGCAACGGATTATTCTTGCAGTCTTGTCTGCAGATTTTTTGTGTTATGAGGTTTTGGCGTCTGGCTTTAAGTTTTCCGTTACGATTAACTTTCTTTGTGTGCTTCTCTGAACAAGTGAAGGTATTGGCAGCTGCAGGTCCCAGGGCCTTTAAGGCTTCTGGGACCTTAAGCCTTCAGAGAGTTAATCATTTTTATATATTTTTATTTTCGTTGGAGCAAAATGATGAGTGTTGTATTCTTCAACAAGATTTTTTCGTGTGATGATGTGCTTTTGATTCTGCAACAATTTGAAATCTTCTGATTCTGCAAAAACCTTCATGCAGTGAATAAATATGTTGAAAAAAGTTTTTCTTTTCATCTTCTTTATTCAGATGAAATTGGAGAAAATTGTGACAGCTTTTGGTGCTAAAATTTTCGATAAAAAAATAGTAGCTAGAGTGCTTGAATATTCAAGCCCTGCACCAAAGATGATCAGGGTGCACAATTCTTCATAGCTGCTCTGCAAAAAATTTACGTTAACAGTGTGTTGATGGAAATGTGCAAGGAAACTTGTTAGTATACCAATATGCACTGAATTACCTCAAGGATGATAACGTAATTTTGATATTACAAATTCTCGAATTTTTTCATACAACGCTTTTGGTTATTTTTTTAAATGTTAAAATCAAAAATGTTAAGTCATTTAAATATGTTGGATGGGGTAGTGTAGGATTAAATAAAAACATTGAAGCAAGGTAGATGCCCAGAAATATATTTTAATTAAATATATGTTGAACAATTAATTAATTCTGAACCAAAAAAATTGATAATAAGCAATTCTAAATACTGATATAATCACCTTCTGCCGGACTGAAAACCTAGCTACTATTAAAAGTCAATTTGCATAGTGGTAGTAGATTTTAGTTGTGAAAACAAATTTGAGAAATGAAAACAGAATCAAAATCTATAGAATTTAAATCTTTATTTTAGAATAGTTTAAATTAAATTACTTTACCTGCCACAAATTATACATATAAGATGATTAATTTTAAAAAATAAAGTAAAATGTAAATGTAATAAAATGGAAAATGAGAAACTTCAAATTAAAAATATGTAGCTACACATAACGCACTGCAGGTCTAAAAAATATATACTAATAAGGATATTAGGTAGAAACCTAGAGAAAACATCTTGATTCTGAGAAATGGCGGTACATTTTTAGAGCACATCACAGTCTTTTTTTGCTTTGTAAAAAATAAATAAAGCAAAGTTGTATGAAAAATTCGAGAATTTGTAATATCAAAAATTACGTTTCATCCTTGAGGTAACTAGCTCTATATTATTGGTATACTATCAAGTTTCTTGCACATTTCATCAACACATTCGATAATTGCAGAGAGGCTATGAAGAATTATTGCACCCTGATCATCTTTAGTGCAGGCTTGAATATTCAGAAGAACTAGTCTACTGATTTTTTTTTATCGAAAATTTTAGCACCAAAGCTGTCACAATTTTCCTAATTTCATCTGGAATAAAGAAAGATGAAAAGAAAAACTTTTTCCCTTCGATGACACATTCATTGCCATTGAAGGTTTAATCTGCAGAACTTAGAAGATTTCAGAATTTTGCAGAATCAAAGCTTACATCATCACACGGAAATCTTGTTGAAGAATAACACTTTCTTATACTTCGTCTAACGGAGTAATAAAAAATATATATAAAATGATTAACCCTTTCTGAAGGTCTTGTCCCAGAAGCCTACAAAGCTACCTCCGTAGCTGCCAATACCTTCACTCTGTTCAGAGAAGCACAAAAGAAAGTTCCAATCGTAACGGAAAACGCTTCCAAGCCAGACGCCAAAGCCTCTATCAACAACAAAAATCTACGCGAATCAAGATGGCGAAGAAATAATCCCGTTGAAAAATTGAATTCAAAAATTAATAAAGTTGAAACCTCAATGAACACATGCAAAAGTTAAGAAAATAATAACTAAATGAAACAAAGTAAATAAATAAGGTAAATTTAGAAAATGAAACGGCTAAATTATCGTTTGTAATTTCTGAAATTTTCAAAAGTGCCTACAGCAAGAAAAGAAAGAAACTTAGTGGCGAAAGAATTAAATTAAAAAATAATGACAAAACCGAAATATGATGCCAGATTTAATTGCAATCTAACAAACTGAAACTCGTATGTATAAACTGGTATTCATGGTCCTTATCAAGAATTTTAAATTTAAAATTTTACATGATATTTATCCCATGTTCTTCAATGACTTACACCCATTCTCTGTTCGTCGTCTGCATGAACGCCAGGAGTCGAGTATCTGTCTGTGTCATGTGATACAATTGGTTGCACGGTACATCCACTCTCTTATTCCTCTTCAAAATATATGCATTTGATTTTAACTTTAAAATGTCGCGTCACAATATTACGTCACAGCATATGAAATTATGACCATTAAAACAATAATCAAACATTATTAAATATTAAAATATTAACTGATTAACAATGAAAAAAAAAACAGTAAATAAATATTTATTTAAACAATGTAAAACGGTTTGAATTGCGTTATATCGTAGAACACTGAAAATTATTGTTATAAATTATGCCAAAAACTTTAAAAGGTTATTAAAATGAGAAAAGAGTTTCAGCATAACTAATTATATCATTAAAAAGGTAATTTCTTGCTCTTTCAGAAGCGTAAAAATAAATTTTGTGCTGTAATATTTCGGAAGTTATTAAGGAAAAATACACCAAAATTTCCATTTTTTTTGCTTTAATTAAAATTATAATTAAAATCTTAAAAATGGTTTCCGAGGTCACCATTCCTGCCCTCCAGAAGAACGTCGTGCCGCAAATTCTTGTGGTTTCTAGTTCAGCGGGTCTGTCCCAGAACGCCACATCACAAGACACACACGACATTCTCCCTGATATTATTAGAGATAAAAGACTACTTCATCTTGCTTACACTTCAATATTCATTATTAAATTAAACTTCGAATTGAATTTTTGACCTTCAACCCCTACTTTTGACTTCTACATTATTTCGTTTTTCGGTTGCCCTAAGATTATTCTAGTTTAGCTTGTGTAAATTTTGTTGATAGTTCATGCTCTTGTTTAATTTTAATATTAATTTTTTTCCCTTCCAAAAACATCTACATGGAAATAGTCACGTTTAGTAATTATACACATTTTTCCGAAGTAGTCATAAAAATAAATAGTCTGTTAATTTGATTCTTAGAATGCGCTATTTGAGGTGAAAAAGAAACTGTTTATTTATTTAAAAAAAAATCTAATAATTACCAAAAGCTAAAATATTTTACAAAGCAGAAATTAGAAGAGAGCGCAGAGAATTATAAAATAATGCTTTATTCACAGCTCTGCATAATGCCGTAAATGCTATCTCAAAACATATACGGAAACTTCATGCTAAGAAATTCTGCAGAACTTGAAAAATTAATGAATACTTTAAAAGTAATATTGATAAAAACTATTTTAAAATTCTTCGTTTATCTGATATCTCGAATTCAGTAAAATGAATAATCAACCTCAAATTTAAATGCAGGAGATAAAAGTTTCATTATTGTTGGATTTTATATTTTAAAAATAAATGTTTTGGTTTTTTTTAAATCCAATCATAAAACCTGTAACCCTGTAATAACCCTGTAGTAACCCGTTAATATATTTTTCTTTTGTTGTTTGATGCGTTTAATATTTTTTCTCACGTTGTTTAAGATTAAAATCCCTAAAAAATAGGAGAGATTTCTAATATTTTTTTAATATGGGATTTAATTAATAAGCCCATTAAAAAAGTAAATATGATAAAGCAGTTTTCTATTCAACTTTTAAAAAAATGACTTACATCAAAGTGTGTAAAATTTACTTTTACAGAAAGTGTATTTCGTATTTAACAGCATGTATCGTAGTAAAAATAAGTAATATATCTAGAGATTTTCCAACGTCTGTGAACATTTTATCTGGATCTTTTTACTTTTCATTCTGTACAAAAAATCTTAAAATTAATTCTAATATTTTCAGTTTTAAATGAAGTCGCAATTAAAATTTATTGATGAGAATGATGATACTAGTTTTAGTAATTTAAAGATTGGGGTTCTGTAAGTTTTGTAAAAGAAGTTTGACAATAAAAAAAAATGATTAATTCATGCAACGTATAAGTTATAGAGATAATAGTTCGCAAATCTATAATAACTCTATAATAATTTTAAATCTCTCTCGAAATGCATTAGCAAATTTTTTTTCTTAGGATGAATGATTTACCTCCAGAAAAGAGAAAGAATATTTTTAACGAAACATTGCAAAATGTGGTTTAATTAACATTTTATCCGCACTAATCGAAAAAAAAATACTTCATTTGTTAAATGCTTATTTTGAAGAATAATTAGTTCCTAAACTGAAACAATGTAAAATTACATCCTTAGTCTAACATATACACTATTTCACTACTGAAGATAGAAATAAAATGAAGAAATAAATATCCTGATGCTGTCTTTAATATTTACTTATATTCCATAAAAACGATTTATCTTTTATATACTTAATGCAAAGCAAAACATTTTTCTATATGTTACCTTTATCTAAAATTTTTGTTGAGCCCTTTATCTGCCCAATCTAACAACAACTCTTCTGTACTCTTCGAGAAATACTATGTTTGTCCTCAAACATTAAAAGGCATAAAACGAATTTAAAGGAAGGAATGGTGTTTGGTCACGAAGTGATCTTCACATCTTTAGATACTTTTCTAAAATGTTTGACGTCATTTGAAAGACAAAATTTGCTAAACACTAGAATTTTCGCTATAGAGCCCATGTTTTACCTGACCTATAATTTAGACTATTGTAGCAATTTTTTCTAAAGTGCGCCAAATTTTCTTTACTCAAGGTTATTTTATTATAAATGGAGACAAAGTTATTTCGTATGATTATTCATCTCTTTCAAATTAATTACCAGAAATATTAAACTCTAAATTTTGAAGTATAGTAATAATACATTTCGGTCTAAAGTTTATTCGTAAATTTATGATAAATTTGTAAATATAAAATTTTAACTTCAAAAAAAGTGAAGTCGATATATCTTAAACCGGAACTCCAATATCAGCAATTAATTTAGAAGGAAAAGTAATTAAGGTGCGACTACAAAAATCCAGTTATATAAACCTTTCGAAATTTGTTTCATTTGTTCAATTTATATTACTTACATTTAGTATCCAAAAAATACTTTACTTTATTCTAATGATAATTAAATTAACTGTATTGTATGAACATAAAACCGGAAGTGACAATTTTGATTCCGGAAATGGTAATTTAAAGAGATTCTAATAATAAAAAAAAATTAGTCTGAACAACATATTTTAATTCTAAAGCAATATATTGTCTTAAAATAAAGATTTAAGCTCATTTTACTCTATGTGCTATCGTTTTATTCTTTTTTTTCTTTTTAAAAAATTAAGTTTGAGTTTGATAGAGACCATCTGACTAAAACGCCGCATCCCTATTACCATTGAGTTTGGAAAGTTTTAGATATATGCAATGATAGATTCTGCAAAATATGTTAAATGAGCACTGTAAGTGACTGTTTGTCGTCAAAATGCGAAGAGTCATTGGGGAATATGGAGACAGTCGGATCATTTAAGATTTTGAAAAGATCATGAAAACCAAAGGTAATACAATGCATATTATGAATGGCTATAAAGAAATAAACTCAACTTAATATGGACTTTGCACAAAATTTCCCCAAAAAATGCTTATTACACGGGGTGAAAGAAACATTAGTGAAATTTTAAACAAGCCTATATGGACTATATTGTTGAACTGTAAAAATTATATTTAAGTGTCGTCTCCAGTGTAATTATTTAATCGTCTCTATATTGAACTGTTACCAGTTCTCTAAGTATTTTGAAATATAAATTTATCAATTGATGCTTAAAGACCACAATGAATTCAGATATCAAGAAGTCAGTCATTACCTACTACAAAATTCATTTCTAGAAAAAGTAAAAAAAACTAAAAGAAAACAAATTAGTTTAAAATCAAAAAAAAATAAGTTTTAAGGTTCTTACAATGATTGACGTTTTTTTTAATGCACTGTATTAAAATATTTTAAATGAGTTTTCTGAGAAACTGTTTTCCTGAATTTTTTGAGCCAAACATCTCTCGAAATGAGTGATATTCAAATGATTGGTACAAAAATACTTTTTTTTTTCCAGCTACGTTATGAACTAAATATCAACTACTGAAGATTATTTATTTCCTTTTAAGCGACCTTTTGTTAGAAGATTTCACGCAAGTTTGAAATATTTTAAAACTTTTAAGAATGTTAAGACATCTTTTAGTTCATTATAATACAGATAACATGTTGATACATGTATGGAGATAAAATTGATGAAATATAATCCATAGAAATTTGTTATAGGATGTTTTGGGTAAATGCAAATTTAAACTATAATTTTGCAGAGTTGCTATGTTTTTGAAATTCAATAAATTTCAATGAAACTGCATTGAGATACTCAGTTTTATAACAATTTAAAGGTAAAATGTGTTACCACAAATTTTAATATTTAAAAGTTAGTAAGTGTCGAAAGGTGTCACCACCTTAATGAATTCCTGTTCATTTATCTCGATTCATGTGTTCAAAGCATTACTTTAACAAGGTGAAGGGTATAAGATTCGCATTTGAAATTTGAATTAGGAAATTCTAAATGTGACATGTAGGAACTGAGATTTACTGAGACCTGCTTATAATAGTAGGTGTCTTTCTGTCATGCTGATTACTTAGTTAATCTAATTAAATCTTCAAATTAGTTCTCGTGTTGTGCAAAATGGACAATTTAATCCATTAAAGCAGTGCTTCGAAAACAACAGCTCACAGAGGTTAATTTTATTGCTAGGGCCAATATCAAAAATGGACTTTCCAGAGTTTAAAAAGGCAATCTATCTACTGTGATTTAGCTATGATAAAATTGCCTGTCAGTATGGTAAGTATTTCCTTTGTTGACAATCTCTGCTAGAACTTTCACAAATACATAAAAGTTTCAGAAATGGTAAAATTACGAAAAAGATTTCTCTGAATTTGTCAGTTCTCCATTATATAATTAAAAATTAACTTACTGTATTTATTAAAAAATATCCAGAATGATTTCTTCATAAAACCTATGATTTAAGTTTCTTCAGTGAGCATCAACTTAGAAATAGTTAAAACTTGTTTTAATGTTACAATACGTAACCAGTGGGCTACGATTTTTATGTAGATAAGAAATGAAAATTCAATGTTAATGAATTTTTGTGGCGTTCGGACGTTTCGTACAACAAGCAGAAGTCAGAAGTGAAGTGACTGCAAGCAAGATTTTAATTTATGGCAGTTATCTTCATCATTTTAAGAAAAATGAAGGAAAATATTTCTGAAAAGAGAAAGGAATTAATGGAATTTTACAATATATATATATATATATATATATATATATCACCCCGAATCTCCCAATCCACTGAGACTAGAAATTCGTCAGGTGGCTTCTTCTTATGTAGCAGTAGCTTACTAAGAAAGGAATTTTCCAAATAATTTTATTTAGGATTTAAATTAATTAAAAATTGCCTTAAATTTTAACTTTTTCCGCGAGAACTTCTGAGCACATTATCGCACAAAAACCATCTTAGCACCATCTTAAAATTAAAAATTTAGATTCTCAATTATACCAATTTTATTTTCAACCAACATTCTGTTTAATTTAAATTAAATTTAAAAATGCTTTCAAACACAATTCCGAACAACGTCTTCATTGTTATCGTCTGCAGCTTTTTTTCGGAGGATGCGCGGAAGAGCTACTTCACCGATTAAAAAAAGAAAGAAAACATTGTTAATTGAAAACTGATGACTGCAAATTGCTTTTTGAATGTTAATTCTGTCGATATTTTCAGACATAATTTTACAAATATTTTGTAAATTATTTATAAATATGTGTACTGTCTTTGTATATATATTTACACTATTAATTATTTATCTCGATGTGCCAATAATTTGTTACTATGCGGGCGAAGTCGCAGGCATCAGCTGGTATATATATAAAAGATAAAGTCACTCATTGACTCATCACCGAATATCCCAAACCACTGGAACTAGAAACTTGAAATTTAGCATGTGATTGATTCTTGGTTCATAATTACTCATTAAGAAAAGTTTTCTGAATATTTTAATTAGAATTTTAATTAATTAAAAATGCACTAAATTTTAAATTTTCCGCAATAATATTATCATGCAGAAAAAAGTTTAACATAATTTTAGAGTTCAAAAAATTCACTTTTCAGTTATACCAATTTTATTTCCATGCGACATTCTGTTTGATTTTATAAATTTTAAATATGTTTTCAAACACAATTTCTAATAATGTTTTTAGTGTTAGCGCCTCCTGCTTTTTTGTAAAATGTTTAACAGAGTTCTTTCACTGATCTTTGAAAAAAAAGAAAACATTATTAACTGAGGAAATGATGATGGCGCGATGCGCTAAGAAAATTATTTTTGTCGATACTTTTCGACATAATTAGATAAAACTTTAGAAAATAGATATGCTTTCTTAGTATTACATTTGCACTGTCAAGAAAATATATGAAACATCTGGATGGATATAAATGTATGGAAATTCAAAAACACGAAATAAATCTT
Organism: Araneus ventricosus; assembly: GCA_013235015.1. Classification (NCBI taxonomy): domain Eukaryota; kingdom Metazoa; phylum Arthropoda; class Arachnida; order Araneae; family Araneidae; genus Araneus; species Araneus ventricosus. Next base: position 134,130 of record BGPR01002029.1, read on the forward strand.
GTAAATTTTATTCATATATTATCCTTCCAGCTGCAGCGCCCTCTACTCCAACATGAATGATCGCCCGTATTTCCTAGATACTCTGTTGTATAGTATCGATTTTTATGAGGGTAATTATTAATAAAATGTAGTTATTGGGTAAGGGTTAGAAAGTAACATTATTTTAAACAATTTTTATTTAAAAAGAATGGAAACAATGTAAACCTAAAACACAAAAACAATAAAAAATGACCTAAGAATTAGCTGAATGACGTAAAAATAAAATAAATGAAATTGCAAATTGAAAAAATTACATTTGCAATGTAAAATTGTAAAAAAATATGGAAGTAAAAAACCGATGAAATTTATACATAAAAAGCAAGAATTCAGTTTCATAAAAACTTATACGCAATTACTATTATGCATGTAAAAATCTTTACGGCACTAAAAGCAGAAGCTTTGACATTCTTTATAGATGACAACGTGCCTTAAATCCGTAATAATATATATTTTTTTTATATAAGTTGAACAAATTTTCAGGATAAGATCAAAACACATTTTCATATTTACACTCTACTATTAATTTTTTTTTCTTTTTCTTCCATTTTTTTATTCAAATTCTCACAATAATGCCTACGATAACGCAAAATAGATTTGGGCAAATTATTTCTAACTCAAGGTTCAAAAATAGAATTTAAGAGGACGCTGTCTTCTTTCTTATTCCTGTCTCTCCTCTATGTGATAATTTATTTATTTCCTTTGCTGCAGTAGTATTTAATTCCTAATGTTTATTTCTCCATATCCTAAATTTCTTTATTGTAAGAATTATATGACTTTATATATGATTAAAATATTTAAATAATTTTCCAATAATTGTTTCAATTATTTAAGAATTACAAAATATTTCAAAACACTGGTTTGAAATTATATTCAATTCGTAAAAGCACTACGTAATTTAGATTTGATTTCATCATATATCATGGATCATTTTTCAAAACTTTTATAATTTCAATTAATTGAAACACTTTGTTTTCAATACTGGAAAGTCCGGCGATGACTGTTGTCAGATTTAGATGATAATTACATCTGAAATTGAAATACAAACTTAGAGCAAAATTGAAATCCATCTTTTTTAAATATTGTCTATTATAAATTTGGAGGTTAAAAATATAATTTCTTAACTTTATTTAATTTTGATTGGATCTGCAGTAATAACTTATCATATAACTGCGAACTGTTTTTGTGTGTAACGACTTTCGTGAGCATTCCCCAAACTAATGTGTATTTAATCAGTCGATATTTACTTGCCTCTTTATCTTTAAGTATTCTTTATTTTTTCTTTTAATCTTTATGGATCAAGATAATAAAGTCCTTTAGAATATAAACTATATGAAATAAAAGAAAACTCAAGATCAGTATTGACCTTAATTACTAGAATCATCACATAACTTCATAAAATATCATGTCTATTTTAAATAAACATTGATTTCATCACCTGTATGAAATCATAATACAAAAGAAAAAATATGAAGGAAACATTCAAGTTGAAGAAATTAATATATCATTAGAGAATAAGTGTATCATAAATTCGAAATTAATCTGACTCGATATCCTAAAAAACTAACACATATTTATTTACAACCATTTGCGAACAACTCTCGTTTTTCCAGAGCCAACAAAATATGTCGCGTTCTTGCAGGCAATGCCTAAGGAGAGCACTCTTACAAAACATTGATGTCGTACTGCCATTTAGAGGTCGGGTGTTTTCACAAAATAGTAATGCAATGTAAAATAGTAATGGAATTCAAGAAATATATGCGCACTGAAATTACAAATGATTCTACAAATTACAAAACAAGCAAAATAACAATTTAAATAATACTAAAGTTTAAGATGAAAATTGAAATAAAACAATTTTAACAGGTAGGGCACCTCAGTACCCCCCCCCCCCCCACACACACACACAGCAACGTCGATGCCGTTTACAAGAACTGCGCATACATTATCATTAGCTGGGAAGTGAACATTTCGCCCAGCATCTTATTTATTCTAAAAATAATAACAAAAATAAGAAAACGTGAAATGAAATGCAGTTTGCGCAAGAGAATGAAGAATTTTTTATCTGGTATAAATAGGCTGTGGGAGATGCTTTAATTACATGGCATCTGTAATAAGAAACGGAAATTGTGACCACTCTAAAGAAAGCGCAGTGTGTATTGCCATAGAATTCCACCAAGTTTGCCTTAAATTTTGCATGGATGCAGAGGTTTCAAGACACAGGAAATATGAAAAAACACTCTACTGAATGTACAGTAACAAAAAAGATGTTATATTTCTTCATTCTTTTCCCACAAATAGCATTTCCTTTCACCTTTTCGTATATTCGTTATTAGTGTTTAGAATAATAAAGATCATTCACAGACACCCTGCATCTTTCTTTTTATTCTGTGCATTTTGTAGATGAATGCCCCTGGGAGCTGCTAACATATTTCTGAGAGAATATATTTTAAATCTGTCGATGAATCTACTGCAACAGTGATTTAACACATTTGAAGACGGATTAAAATTGTAGGATAATACCTGAATTTATACCAAGCCTTTCTTGCTGTACCTTAAAACAAGGTACATTTGTATTTTGCGTGGTTATGCAGTCAGGGTAGTATTCCTTTTGGTTTTGGAGTAGTAATATTAGCAACTATAATTGAGCAGCCTGTATTTTCCTAAAGTTCGAAATTCAATTTGAGAAGCTACCAATTTACCTTCTCGATGATGAATGGGATGTGACCACTAGGAAGGTGAAAATCATTTTCTAAATATCCAAAAATAGTAAGAAAGCATCTAATATCGGAAAGCAAATTTGAAACAGCGAAATTTCAATGAGATACCAGTGAAGTTGAAGAAAATGCATAGCCAATGCTATGAAATTATCTGTTTATTTGATGAAAGTGGTCGAAGCCGGAATAATTTAAAAAGGTATTAAAGTCAATAATAATTGCGAAGTGTTCCCACTTATTGACCTACAACATTAGTGCCTACACTACCACAAATGTGTTATGACCAATAAAATCACAAAGAATGGAAAAAGGAACTGGCAGCTTTTCATCGAGATCCTAAAGATGGGCCTCGTTTACAATTTCATCTTGTTAAAGATTTGGAAACCAAATTTAATTAAAAATTTAAGCTTCATTTGCATTGCTAAAACTTCAGTTTAGAATTTAGATTAAAGTTAATAGAGAGTTTACAACCCAATTTTATAAGAGTAACAACTCCAAAAATTTATGCAATGTAAATATAACCGAATTTTTTAATTTCTATGTTTCTTTTATTTTCACAATTTTTTAATTTCTATGTTTCCTTTATTTTTACAATGATTTTGACTATTTCTAAATATGTGAGAAAATATTTACACATAATTCATTTAATATCCTCAAAATTACTATTTGTACACATGTGATATTATTTTGTACTTCTTAAGGAAATTCAAATGAATTAGAATTAGTATTTACAAATTTGTTTCAATCGGAACAAATCGGAACCATTTTATTGTCTCCGATATTGTGGCTTTAATATCTGGAAACATTTTATGACTTTCTGTATTTTCATATCCTCGCTCATAATGTACAGTTTTCATTCGGCTGTTCCAATAAAGATTTTTTTAACTTTAGAAGTATATTTTGATAAATTTATCAATAAAACTTTTTATGGCTTCAAAATATTCTTTCAACGTTGCACATGATCAGAATATTGATTTAGCAGAAACATAAACAATAAATAATTTTTTAAATTGTTTTACACGTAATATTTAATTAATCTGTTTGCTTCACGCATAAAATAACTTATTTTTAAACTATGTAAGTTTTAAAAATTGCTCTATTACAAATTCTCGAGTTATTTTATGTGCCAAAATCATACCTTTATTCCAGGATAAACAACTGCCGACAATATTGTTTTATGGGATTTTTTTAAAACGGAAAATTGCTCTTTAAGTTTCATATGCTTTGTATAAAAAAGTTAAAGTCTGTATGTGCCGTCATAAGGATATTACAAATTAAATTCAGATAATAACATAAATTCGATTAAAATTGTAAAAATAAAAATGCAAAAAAATACTTTTTATGACATCATAAGCAAACTCAACATAAAATACTCTTTCCAGCATTACAATTAATCTTATAATGACAAAATTGCAATCGATTTAAACAGTTTTATATTTTCAAATAAACATATTAACCCCTTAGAGGTAACATTTTTTTGCTATGTAATATATAATTTGTTATCCCTCCTTTTGGAAAGGGGCTGTCGTTTTCATTCATCTAAGAAGGCATAGAATACTTGAGATGCTTATGGATTCTACGCAATTTTTGTGTAAAATTATAAAACTAATTAATGATTAAATTTTAGTTTTTAAACCTAAAAATGCGATAATTCGATGCACGTCAAAATGACGGCGGGAGACTTGAGGGTTTAATAAGTCTTCTGGAAAACAAATCATAAATTCATAAAGTAAAACAATAATAATTTAGAATTGCAAAAACATTACTTTTCTTATTTTGAAATGGAATAATTCAGTTTAATTTAATTTCTATAGTACAGAACAAATGCGAAGATACGTGTAAAAAATTTGCGTAGTGCATTTTTTTGAAAAATTAACTTTCCCCTGGAGAATGAAACTGGATATTTTATCTTTCAAAATATTTTAATGATCTCTTGGTTTTCCACCAAAATATTTTTAAATTCAGAAAAATATTGTCATCTGTAAGAAGTACATTTAATTAAATTATAAATTATAACGATAAAATATGAGGTATTTAAAATAGTAATGAAGAAGTATTAAAACGTCAAAAGAAACGAGACAAATATTACTAATTTAACAGACGGGTGAATAGGTAAACTTATTTTGGATTAAATGAGAGGTAATCATCGAAGTTCAACATTTTTTTTAATAGTTTAATGATTTTCTTTGAAAAGGATGCAATATCCTATACGTGTGTCTTATTTTACTCCGAAGGTTTACAATATTCAAAAAGCGTGAAGAAATGAGAAATTGATCAATTTTAATTTGTAAGAAATTTCAAAACGTATTAATTGCAGAGATCGCTTTCGACAGCTTCCAATTTAATATATCTTTCAAAGGGCCAATATTTATCTTGCTTTATGAGGATAATAACGCTATATAAATCGTATTACATGAAAATTATTGTCGCTTATATTAAACTTCATTAAAATATCAGTTTTGTTAAAAAATAATGAAATCTGATATTTTAGTTTCTTCTGTTCAAAAAACTCATATATATATAATTAACTTTGATAAAGGAATAATTATTATTGAAAACTAAAATAATCATGTGCGCATTACTTTAGAAAATTCAAATTTACCATAAAACCTATAATATAAAGCAGAAAATACATACATGTGTTTGTCTATCGGTCAGAAGAACTTCTCCTAAATGGTGAAGGTTAGCAACATGAAATAACATTCTGGGGTACATTTCTAGATCTACTGTGCTTTTCTCAACTTCCAAAAATAATTTCTTCTTAAGACATTTAATTAAATATCGAAATTTAAGGCAATTTTCAACGTCATCTCTAAGGTTTTACCAATAACCTCTGAAATATATTCGACGAAAACAATTTATATACCATCTTAAAGAGGGAAAAATAATCTTTTTAATAATCCCAATTTAAATGGCATACGTTCTTTTTCACCAGTTTTATTTAGTATTAAAATATTCATTCTAAACGCAGCGTATAACAATGTTTTATATTATTGTAATCAAACTCAAACCTATTTATGGTTTCATGAAATCCATCATTACCGTGATTTTGCCGCTGTTAGAAGTTATGTTCACAAATATGCTTTCTTTGAATATTAACACAAAGGCAGAATTTTTACTTCAGCTTTTATTTCTGGCGTGTACATCTTACAAAATATTTGCACAACGATTCAATGACATTCCTCAATTACTCCCTGTCAGTGACGCTTCTTTTGATTTTTACAATTTTTTAAATGATCCTAAAGAGTGTGCTATGTCATTCAACGTTATTGAGACGATTCCTGCCGAAGGGAAACGACGTAAAGAGAAAGGAAGGAACAATATGAGGTGTTTTTCCGATCAGACACCAAACAGAATAGAATAGTACATCAGATAATGGTAATGAAAACTGCGATGTCAAGGAGCTACCGATGTCCCGTAACAATGATAGGGAAGTAAAAATGGAGTGCCAAAGATTGCTAGATTGGATGCAGGTGGTTCAAACTGCGGAGACAAAAGGAAGAGAGGAGCTTAACCGCTGGTTGTAAATATGGAAAGATGATATGAAACATAAATTAAATTATAGTTTTTGCTTTGGTAATGTATATTTGCATTTCACAAATGTTTATTCTTAGCTTCTGCATCGCTCCAAATGAATTAGGAATTTAACTCCAAAGTGGTTTTTCGTGCTTCCCAAATAGGATTTTCTCGTCAACCTTAATGAATGAAACTATTTTTCGGACGACATATTTTTAAAAAATATTAATATGTTCGTGGTTAAATGTATTCAAATCCAAATCATTCAAATATCTAAACGTTGAAAGTTTTGATTGAATTACCCTTCTTGGAAAAGTTAAGATGTTTTCATTCGATATTCATGTATTATTAAAATCAACAATTCTAAACTGTATCTCAAATTTTACACTTTTTATCACAACTGAAATTTTTTATTGATAACTGCATAAATACTTCATTTCAAGGGCTAATTTTTTTATTACTCTCAGAAATAACTTATAATAGCGAAATTTTGAAACACATAAAAACATTTATGAAATCTGAATTTCTAAGTGAACTTCTTCTAAGACATATTTTTTGGAATAATAATCTCTTTAATGCACTGTTAATTTTAATGAAATAATATGAATAATGAATTATTGAACATATATTAAGCATTCCTCATTTAATAACATTTTAAATTGTTATTTTTTCTTTTCTCTCTACAATAACTGCCGAACAGTTTTCAAGCATATTTTATTTTTATATTTAATTCCTAAATTGTCTTCCTAAAATCAAATTAAGATGAGAGAGATTTCAATAGAAATAAACGAAAGAATTCTGATTAACAGTACCATGTTTCAAGTTGAGAATTGAAAATATAATGTTAACATATTTTAACTTGTTCAATAAATAAATAATGCTTCTAAAACTTTAACTATGCAAAAGATACAGTTAAATTTTAAAAGGAATGAAGTTATTGATTTTAAAAAGTTTTTTATTAAGAAATTATAAATTTCCTTCTATTATCCAAACTACAACTATGTGACATACTGAATTTTATAGAGCTTATTTCATTTAATTATCCAAATTACTACAACCCTAGCTATTGCGTAGATAAATCAAGCAACCATACAAATCATGTGTAATTTCTTACATCGATATTCTAGCCTAGATAAGTCTAGTAATTATAATTTTTGACTGAAAATCTGAAACCCATTTACGAAATGGGTTATAGAAAAATGATAATATCAATATAGGAATAATTTAAATGTATGATGTACATGATTATTTTTCGCACGACTCAAAGGCTCTTCTGTATAGAAAAATCATTTTAATATGAAACTTATATTTACATAGTTATATGAAATAAATTATATTATTTTAAAAGAAGTTTTAACATTTAATTCATTATAAAATTATGAGAATGTTGTGAGATATGTCGCTTGCATCAAAAGAAATGCAAGACTTAATTTATAATTTGAAAAATACCATCGAATGGAACTGAGCAAGCTGAAACATCATTTGAAAATTACATTTGTAAAATTTTCGTATCTTTAAATTTGACTACAAACAAAAAGGCGTCTACTGATTTGAGGTTATATTTCGCATTTAAATTTTTTATACAGAGGTATAGCAGAATCCATGCGTTACACATTAAGCTTAGTGCAAACAAGACAGTTAATAACACTCTGATATTTAATTTAAAATAATAAGCTCTCATAATATTCAGTTTTAATTAACCTAACTTCAGGTAGAGAGTTAAAAGTAAAGTTAAAATGGATGAAGGTATTTCCGTAACTGTGGTGTCAATTACTCATCCGTAGGTTGTCAATAACCGATTTTGCACTTTTTATTCTCACTATATATCAAAATTATAAAGACAATTTATTTATGTAATTAAAGTAGAATATAGAACTTATTCGAATTAAAGTAGAGTAATTAAAGAAGAATTACAATGAATAACAGCTTTATTAAACTATTTATTACTATTTTTCCATGAATTAACTGCATAAATATTACCTTAAGAGTGTCAAAAACTATCTTGTGTATTCTATTTCGTTATATGATGACAAAAATCTGCCAATTTAGATGCTTTCCATCCTACAGAACCGAAAATACTTAATGGTATTTCTTTATTAGGCATTTGACTTCACATGCATAAGATACTAGAGTGTACGTTCGATATTGTGAAGAACATATTAATATATTATTATTACAGAATATGTCTGTACAGTATTTTGTCACGAAATATATGAAACATATTAGATAGATTGCATATATTTCTTTATATTAATGAAAGTAATTAGGCTAATCTTCAAATGTTGTAAATTGTGAGAGGTTTAGAAAATCTTCAGCTATGAATTTTGTTCCTATGGTGTGTGTAAACAATCAGATTAGATACTACAAAAGTATATTTAATATATTTTTCTATAATTCATTAATTTTGCTCTAAGATGTCTCAAGTCTATTTATGTTTTCTTTATATTCAGCTCAAATGTACATAATTCACATTTATTCTTTCATTTTCTTCAAACTTTTTTAGTATATATATTTCAAATATTCAATCACAACTTAATAGTAAGTTTAATTTTGAAAATTTCATTTCTGAACTGAAAATTATTAGGTGAAATTAATGAAGCACTTTAAAGATAACCGAATCTAATGGTACCTTGTATACTAAAAAATATCTATCGTAAAATACTCAAATATTATTGAATGAAACAAACTGCCATGCATATTTAAAGTCTGAAAATTATTTATCAGCGTATAAAGATATTTATGCGAAATAATTAAATAAATAAAAAATACATGCGCAATTTTCATCGCAAAAATAATCATTGAGTTAATCTTTCGAACATGAATGATTTCCGTTAATGCGAAGTCTCATTGTTTCATTTCTGTTAGAGTGTCCAACGAAATTGAGAAACGAGTTTATCCAAATTAACTGAAGCGAAGGAAATGTAATGCTTCATTTCGTTATGTCACATTTTAACCAGAGGTCACCGGTTTTTCAAAAGGAAACTTAACCAACTGCATATTTTCATTGATAGGAAATTCACGAACGTGGCGGCATTTAGTCATTATTTAATAAAATAAAAGTGCCATTTGAAGGGGAATTGTTGGAAATAATACGCAGTTGACTTTCCTTCCTTCTCCTCATTTAATATTCAACCAATCGCAAGCAATTGTGATGATGTCATACATACGATGATGTTATGTTGCAATACGTCACTGCGTGACGTCACATGTATACCATGATTCCATTGGCAGTAGTAGTTGATGTAAATTAATAAATTATAATTTAAATATAAATAGAGAATAAATTTAAAATAATTTAAAATATTTTTGCATTAAACTGAAAAGCGCATATGCAGTTACTTCAAATACAATACAAGAAACAAAATTATTAATTCCAAATTTAATTCGAAAATTAATTTATGATTCTATTGATGTACTTTGTCACGGAGAGCCAGTAAGAGGCTCTATATGTACTTCTAACTATGTACTTGTAAACGTCTTCAAGTCTGTCATAATTGTCTTACGTCTATGTGTTTAAAAATAAAGGATGATTACTTTAAACTGTTTCTCATCTCTGTTTACTACTCTGCTAATTTTATCTTCACTATTATTATGTAAAACAATAAATTCGCTACTTTTAAATTAATCTTTACAAACATTTTATTAATGATTATATTACAATATGTCATGACTTTCACATACTAGGGGGCTCTGCCCCCTGCTCGCTAAAGCTCGCCAACCCCCAGAAGGATTGCGTTGCAATCCTCCCAGGTTTGCTACGCAAACCCTGCTCGCTTCGCTCGCTATAATGAAGACACTGTGTGTCCTAGAAGTTATTCTAAAATCTTCATATATATATATGAATCAGCTTTATTTTGCTTCTGATGCTTTAACTTAAATCAGCACAGAATAAAATTTTTTAGCCCCAAAAAAGATATTTTTCTTCAAATAAAACTTGCAAAGTAAAGCTGATTTCCTTTTAATGCTTTCACCTTAATAACGAAGGAATAAAATTTTTTGGCCCTGAAAAGGGCCGCTTTTTATATAGTGAAAGCATCAGGAACTTCCCCCATAAACACAATTAAATATTTCACATTTTGGAGCTATCACAGAAACAGATTCAAAAGATTGTGCTGTAGGAAAGCAGGTATATATATATTCAATAAATTCCTATATATAAAATAATATACAACATTGAAACAAATTAAAAATGTAAAGCAAAAAAAAATATACTTGACAATCAACCACACAAAACTTCCCACTAAACACAGTTAAATATTTCACATTTTGGAGCTACCACAGAAACAGA
>BGPR01002029.1:144696-201457 GCA_013235015.1 Araneus ventricosus
AGTTAAATATTTCACATTTTGGAGCTACCACAGAAACAGATTCAAAATATTGTGCTCATGATAAGCCAACATAGAGTTGTCCATGACTAAAAACAGGCTCATTGAGCACCAAACATATTTTTTCAAAAGTTTGGCCTTGCGACTTATTAATTGTCATGGAAAAGGCTAAACGAATGGGAAATTGCATACGTTTAAATTTGAAAGGCATGTTAGTCTGAGATGGAATCAAAGGGATTTGGGGAATGAGAAACGTCTCTGTACCATCAATGGATTTTGCCTGAATAATGTTTTGCTGCAATTTTGTGATAAATAGGCGTGTACCATTGCATAATCCTTTAGAGGGAGCTAAATTTCTCAACAGCATTATAATGCTACCTATTTTCAACTTTTAACTCATATGGAGGCAAACCAGTTGGTGTCAAAGAATTTAAAAATTCTTCAGGAAATGTCAATTGATCTTGAGGATCTTCACTCATGATCATATCAACTGCTTTATAAACAGTTTCATTTCCCGGCATAAATTCCAACACTTTATTGTTGATTTCCATGGATCGCTCATTATTAACAGTAAGGAGAGCTTGATCTTTAAGTTCCTGTGGGGTCACACTGGAAAAATCTATGTCACTGTACAATTGATGTATAGGGTCTTGTATTGAAGGGTAGCATTGCAAAGGCAACTGAATCGTTGAGCCACTTTTTTTCTCTCCAATGTCCAACAACCAAGCACCAAAATCCCTTTCAGATTCAAGGGCACGCATATTTTTTGTCAGATATAACTTCTGAAATTTCAACCAAAGAGCGTGTTGTTTTCAAGGAGCTGGCAACAGTTAATGTTCTTGAACCTCTTAAAATCACTGGAAGAACTTGGCGAAAATCTCCACCCAGTAGAATGACTTTGCCCTCAAACGGTTCTTTACATTTTGTGAGATCTTGTAAAAGTCTATCAACAACTAAGAAAGCATGAACATGTGTCATGGGTGCTTCATCCCACACAATTAATTTTGTTTTCAGTTACATGTCAGCTTATTTTGTATTAGGCTTCAAATTGCAAGTAGATGTTGCATTTAAATCAATTGGAATTTTAAAAACAGAATGGGCTGTTCTCCCCCTTATTAATCGAGTTGCAGCAATACCTGTAGATGCAACAGGAATAACATCATCACCTCTACCATGTATTGTGTGAAGCAAAGTTTAATAAACAAAAGTTTTTTCTGTCCCAGCAGGACCATCTAAAAAAATAACACTTGGGTGTATCTGCAGCGTTGTTGTACACTGCACTTAATAAGATTTCCACAACATTCCGCTGTTCACTATTTAACTGCATAGTATAACTATTAGCTTTAGCCTGCTCTTCCACAACATCAAAGTTCGCTCTCTCCAAAACACTTGCAGGCAAATCTACAGTTGGTAGATGCAGTTTTTGGAGACTTAAATTGCAGGATGTAAGCAGTTCCTCAATATCTGCAAGTGCATAGTGAGGTCCAGTCTGCTCAGAATAACGATGCACAAAGTGAAACTTGATGCTGCACCCATAAATCTGGAACATCCTCCACTTCTCCAAAGCCACAAATCATTGCGAACAGCATGCGCAACTGTCTCGGAGATTGAAATTGTGCAGCGTCATTCAAAGCATCATGCCACTGCTGGTCACCTCGAAGAAGTCCATACTCCTGACATGCTTGTTAAAATGTAATGCATCTTAATCCATTTACAGTCAAAATATCATCAAAACTAATGGCCCCAGACTTGCGCAGTAGTAGCATCCGCAAATAGTACCTCTCAGTATCCAGTATACTAACTACTGGCAGTCTCCCAATAACATTTTGTCCACCACGTTGTCGCTTCTTCCAATTTGTGGTACTCTTATCAAACATATAATATTGTGGAATATCTGAGTAAGAAATGTTGTGAGCTCAAGGATCATTTTTGCTTAGTTCAAACCATGATGTTAGTGTTGTTTTTCTTAAAGCAGCTCGTTCAATTGCGTGGGCTTCTTTACCGTCTTGGTACACAATCGACTGTTGCTGTGGTAAATGCACAGCTAAGCGCACTACAGTGTGGGATTTATGCGACAAATTAAATTCATTTAAACGCCACATGGCTTCAGGTGTACTAACATACCTACCTTCAACAAAACTTAAAATTTCATCATGATCCAGAGCACCTTCTTTTTGTATTTTGACCGAGGCTGCATCATGTCCTTTGTATACATATTTATATAAGTATTTGACACTTTTAACTGAGGCACAAACTTCAACATTAATATGTGCATTAAATTTTTTAAGCAACCAAAGATTATATGGGACACCCCATCTGTTATCGATGGAATATTTCCCTACTTGGACAGGTTCAGTGGCTCTTCTGCGATAAATAGGGTATCCATTAACATTTTCCTCTGTATCATCCTTGAATTGTTTCGGAAAACTTTTGCAGCATTGTCCATCTCTCATGCATGGAGAATTTATATTTATAGTTCCACATGGGCCATGTACCATGCATTTTGTCACAATTTGGAAGAGTCTAAGATCAGTGCAAGGATCTGGAAGTTCTGCACTCACAAACTTGTCAATGTCATCTTTAGTGCGAATTTTGCTTTCTGAATCTAAAGTTAGAAGAATGTGGGCATGAGGCAAACCTCGCTTTTGGAACTCAATAACATAAATATAGGTCAAAACAGTTCCAAATATTCCATGCTTGCAAATATCTTCTAAAAGTTCTTTTAATTTCATATTAAATACACGTATAATAATATCAGGTCGGTCTTCAGGACGTTGTACTCCCTCCATGCAATTTAAAACTTCAAACCAAGATGGGTTGCAAGTAAAGGTCAGAAAGAGATCTGGTTTACCAAACTTGCGTACCATAGCCATTGCATCTTGATAATTCTGTTGCATATTATGTGGACTCCCGTTCAGTTCGCTTTTGTTCATTTCGGATAATATATCCGACAGCACGACTTATTTTTATTATTTTTACAAATTTCCAACTACTGAAAATAGTTTTCAATAAACGTGATCACACGAAGCGGCTTCGGACTTTCCGCGGATGTAAACAAATCAAACTTGAGAGCTGTTGCCAAACGGCGATTAAGAAATTCGACCTTTTTTTGTCGCCGCGTAAGAGAATTATATATATAGATGTTACTCCAAAAAATGCATATTGATATTAAATATCTTCGTTTCTCGTGATGGTGGACAATGATAATACTTTCGTCCAAAAATAAATTAATTAGTCATACCAGTATGGTTCGAAAATTAATGGAAGAATAATAGAAAGAGAATTACACAGCAATTAAAATTTCATGCAGTGTTTATTATCTATTTGAAGATGTTTAGATTACTGAAGATAAGGATTTGATGAAAGACATTAAATCTATCACTCCTAGAGAAACATATGTTAGTATATTTCTCATGGAAAAAGTATTCACCCATCTATATTAGAATATACTAGAAATACCGGTAACGCTCAGGAATATGGGCGTGGCTAGTGACAAAGGAGATTCAGACCAGACAGTATGTCTACAAATTAGCATACACAGAGGATACTGTTTTGATTCTGAGATGATTTAATATCAAATAGTAGTTATGACAGGGCCTTTACAGTTGATTTTAGCAATTTCCATTCCTTTTTTTATGTTGATTCATCGACGCGAAACTCCGTTAATATCAAAAACAAGTTATACTAGAATTAATTTATTTTTCCACTTCTGGGAGATCTTTACTTTCGTTTTCGTTAAAAATATATTTTCTTTTTCTTACTTAATTTTGGAATTGAATATTTATATATTTTGAAAAACGAAAGTTAGTGTCAATTGATTCACCATTTCTGTTTCTCATGCTTTTTTTTATTTCTCTAGCATTCCGCCAATGTGCACAAGATTTTCTACTAAAACTTTCGTTAATAAATCTGTAACAATTATATCCGAGTTATTGTTGGCAAGCTAAGAAACCGTCTTAGACGGACACAAATCTTCTAGATCAAAAGAAATGTTTTCATATTTATTTTAATAAATGACCTAGCATGCATTTTATTCATAGGAATTGTCTTTTATTCAATGAATTATGACATTATTCAATTATTATATTTGATTACGATATTCCAAGAATGTATTTATGTTCTTGTAAAAGACTTTTTAACATACGAAAGAAATAATTTGCGAACTTTTAAATTGTAAAATTATTATCTTCACAGAAGTATAATGTGGGAAAAGAATTGCTTGGTCAGAACTTCAGATCAATAGCGATTAACACATGCAACTGATAGCAATACTATTCAAATGCTAATGCTTCTTTAGAGAAGAATTAATGAAGATTTGAGGCTGATTAAATCAATTCTTTCATTTCTTTTTTTAATACCAGCTTCAAACACAAATATCTTTTTTTCTTAACTCAGCCAAGAAAACATCTTTTTTCAAACTGCTTTTATCGAATTTCATAAAAGTGATAATTTTGTCTAAATGTTTTATAAATGCAAAGTGAGAAATTGATTCACATTTTCATCTAATAAAGAAAGATGGTCTCCTTATATTTCAAATTTAATAAAAAAATGCAATAATACTTCTGATTCATAAAAAATATGGACATAAACTATTTGCTTAAAAATATCAATTTTAAAAAATAAGTAAATAAAAGAAAATCACATTGTTTGTGCGAAACTTGAAATTTAGCTGCTTACTTATTTTCAAGAATAAATACAGCTTTTTTCATAAATGAGCAAAATTAACTTTTTTATTTATTATGAAATGCATCATAAAACATTTGAAATTAGCATTATTGTTATGAAAATTTGGATTATGAAAGTTAATTCCATGATGTCTAATTAGATAATTGAAAATACTGAAATGAGTTCATGAATATTACTGGAGGTTAGTAAAATAATCGTATTTAAATGTATTTTGATTGTGTTTAGGAATAATATATAAAATTGTCTGGTCCTGAAGAATTCAATTACCGATTTATTTTTTAGAAACAAATTAATAAAGCATGCTTAGACGAAACATATGAAACACCATTCCCACAGTTATTAAAAATTATTGATATGGTTGATAATCTTAAAAAAAGTTATCAATAAATTATAAAAGGATAATTGAACAAAATATACACAATTAGAAAGATACACCATATGCCCAAAAGCATCCGGACACGTTCGGATTTTCACAATTTTTAGAATTTCTCTGGAAAGGTCTCACTGACTACATTTAAAATTTGACCATGTAAAGAACAGACTGTAACTCACATTTTACATTGAAGATTCGGTCCTGAGGGCAATTAGGGGACCGTCTACAAACTGATGAATACAAAAAGTGTTTTGGCCCACCACCCTTCATAGAATACTGATAACAAAATGAAACTATCAGAAATTGTTATGTTTAATGTGAATAATATTTACAGGAATTTTTGAAAAATCAGCACAAATATTTGGAAAATATAAAGGTTTTCTTAAAAAATCCCAAAATTTCCTCCTGTTTTTTGCTTATAACATGCAGAGTTTTCTGTTATATTATACAAAACTTACAGAAAAAATGACAATATGTTAGAGAAGCACTTTGTAAAAATGTGGAAAACAGTATTTGAATATTACAGGAAATATGAGCAGTTTTAGTAAATAATGTTTTACTGCGCATTCGCAAAACACAGCGTATTTTTTCTTTTACAACTTTAAAACCAGATATATAGGGCAACTTAAATAAAAAAAATTCAGTTCAATATCATTAGTATTCAGAAAGATATCGGCATTGCAAGGAGAAGAATTTTAGCTCCTGTCGAAGAGAAGCTAATAGATGAGGGGTTGTGCGCAAATTGATATTTTTTAAACTTATATCTTTGAATAGTTAGATTGAATTGTATATTGGTTAGAATTTGCTGAATACCCATGAACACTTGTAATATTTGTAACGAATAAAAATATTTTAAGAAAAGCAATTAATTCGATAAAAAAAATCGCTTGGCGGAAAAGAAATATATTTAAATTTATCGTTTGGCCGTAAATTGTAACAATATGTTACTTGTTAATAATCATGTAAATAATATAATTAAAATAATAAAATTTTTGTTATTTATATTGCCTAATAAGCTGGAATTAAAGTTAAGCATGTAATTGATAAGTGTTCATGGGTATTCAGCAAATTCTAACCAATATACAATTCAATCTAACTATTCAAAGATATAAGTTTAAAAATATCAATTTGGGTACAACCCCTCATCTTTTAGCTTCTCTTCGTCATGAGCTAAAGTTCTGCTCGTTGCAATGCCGATATCTTTCTGAATATTAATGATATTGAACTGAATTTTTTAATATAAGTTGCCCTACATATCTGGCTTTAAAGCTGTGAAAGAAAAATTACACTATGCGCAGTAAAAC
Source organism: Araneus ventricosus (assembly GCA_013235015.1). Lineage (NCBI taxonomy): Eukaryota > Metazoa > Arthropoda > Arachnida > Araneae > Araneidae > Araneus > Araneus ventricosus. Next base: position 151,057 of record BGPR01002029.1, read on the forward strand.
ATTATTTACTAAAAAGGCTCATATTTCATGTAGTATTCAAAAACTGTTTGCATATTTTTTCCAAAATTCTTTTCTAACATATTGTCATTTTCTCTGTAAGTTTCGTATAATATAACAGAAAACTCTGCATGTTATAAGCAAAAAAAGGGCGGAAAAATTTGGGATTTTTTAAGTAAACCTTTATATCTTCTCAAATATTTGTGCTGAGTTTAATACAATTCCTGTAAATATTATGCTCATTATACATAACCATTTCTGAAAGTTTCATTTTGTTGTAAGTATTCTGTGAAGCGGGGTGGGTCAAAACAGTCTTTGTTTTCATCAATTTGTAAATGGTCCCCTAATTGCCCCCCAGAAACGAAACTTTAATGTAAAATGTGAGTTACAGTCTATTTTTCACATGGTCAAAGTTTAAAGGCAGTCAGTTAAATCTTTTCGGAGAAATTCTAAGAAATGTGAAAATTTGAAAGTGTTTGGATACTTTTGGGCATATAGTGTATATGCTATTAGAGAAATAATTCTAGGTTTATGGAAAATGAATTTTTCGGAGACATAGACACACAAAATTAATAGATGAAACATTCGAAAAGAACTTTTTGATAAACTTGTAACTCCAGACCGAATTTTCTTCCATTTCTTTCATTGGCCGATTTTGGGTTTCAGTTTCGCTTTCAAGCTGTCTCAGCTCCATTTTCTTTTGTTAGAAGTCACTCATCAAAAAATTATGCGCCAGTTATTTTTTAAATATAATTCAAAAAATTATAATTAAAAATTTGTGTAATTTAACCAAGAGATTTTTAATTTTCTGCATAAGATATACATAATTTTTAAAGAATGACATGAAATTTAATTAAAATTTGTGGTGTTTCAGTTTTATTTGTATAGATTAGCTCTCAAAGGAAATTCAGATCAAAATTTTTCTAGTGTCTGTGCTTTTATTTTAAAATAAAATGATAAAATCTGTCGCATTAAAAATTTTAATATCTCGAAATTTCTCAAAATATTAGAGACTGTCTCAATCGAGTATAAAACAACATAAAGCTATTTTTTTCTTAAGTTATTAATAAATTTTAAGAATGATACAAAAATAATCATTAAGAATGATACAACTCAAAACAATATTTAAATCTCCATCCATTGTTAAAATACACAGGCCAAGTTTTTAAACAATTTCGATAATTAACAGGAAACATCATAGCAATTTTCAAATTGATGAGATATTTTCAATATCACTAAGGCAAAAAATAAACCGTATTTTGATGTCTCTCTCTCTCATGTTTCTCTATTTTTATGATATTAAAAAATGGTTTTTGCACAATAATATGCTCCAAAGTTATTGCGGAAAAACGTTAATATTTAGGGTAATTTTTAATCAATTAGAATTTTGAAAGATCATTTCTTAGTGCGCACCTACTAACCCTAACTACTACTACCCAAGAAAAAACAGCCACCTGCCTAATTTCAAGTTTCTAGTCCCATTGGTTTGGAAGATTCTGGGATGACTCAGTGAGTGACTTTCTCTTATTATATTGATTTTTATCTATTTTTTGCCATTGTGTCTGTTCTATTTGCCATACACCTTTCAATAATCTTTTTTTTTATTTCATAGTTACAGTCCATAAACTAGTAGTTTGAATATTGGATTACCCAAATTCAGCAAACGAGTACTTTGAAAAATTTATATAATGTTATCATTCTATTAAGTAATGACATTTTGTTAATTATTAATTATTTTTTCTTATTTAAAATTTGCTGCTGAAATATGTGAAATCATTTTTGTTAAAGGAGTTCATTTGAATTAAAAGAAAATAAATGAATATTTGATAATAAAAATGTGAATGAAGGAAAAAAATCATGTCAAGGATCTTGATAATGTTGAAGTAATTTTTTCAGAAGCAATTTTGACGTAGGCTTACGTCCCTCCATAGTGGTCTCATGGCGTGTCGGGATAGGAAAAAATTATAAATCTTCTCTCGCTTAAGTTAAACGCTTATAGCTCAGCAACCAAATAACATAGAGAGTTGGTTTTAGTTTCATTTAACAGAACATGGTAGACATTAAAGATTGCAAAAATAATTTTAGAATTTATAATTACGGTTTAGTGACAGTCGATTTGAAACGTTGGTCAGAATCTCGAAGGATTTTACATAGGACCACATAGTCACACTAGACTAATAGACACTATAGAGTGAATTTTCACATACAGCAACTTTAGTCACAGTTGAGTCTGGTAATTAAATATACGCCCCTCAATCCCAGAGGCCGTTTCACAGAGATAGCCTCCCGTCAATTTATTTTTTCATTTTCGAATTTTAGATGCAAAATTCTTAGCTAAAGTAGATATCTCAAATGGAATAATTATACACTCTTTCAGATCTATAATATCAGGTGAAATAACTTGACAGGATCAAATATGAAACAAAAATGCAGATAGTCTAAAGTAGCATGTATAGAAAGACTTTTTAAAGCGCGAAGAATAAGAGTAAACAATCCAGCAAAGGAAAGAAACTATTATTTTATAAATATAAGCTTTTAACGCGTAGCCATTCTTTGCGAATTTGCAAATCCGTACTTAAAAAAGAAACACCATCTCTCATACAAGAAGAAAAAAAGTCTATAATTAGTTATTGGAATGACGTTAATTATCATGTAGCTTAGAATAATGCTCAAATACTATATGTCATTGTGTCGTGACACTAAAAGTCATTAAATATGCGACAGAGGTGATTAATTAATCAGACCGAGCTCTTAGAAAGTTGTTTTTCCTTTCATGTTTTCAAGAAGGAAAGTTACACAGTTTTCTGTTTTCGGTTTCAAGTCTTCTTTTTACGGCAAATCTAATTAACGAATTTATTTTGCTGCACAAATTATTGATCCTGGCGGGAAATGCAGAACCATATTTACAAGTAGGTAATCTATTTAAATTATGTTTTTCATTCTGTAAAGCGATATAAGTACTGGGGTTGTATCGCTTAAATTCGTGAATCTGTTAACAGTAGCAACTAAAAGTTTAATAAAAATAAAGTGTCTGCTGCCTTTGTCTGAAACCAAAAATTTATGTCTAACTATTATAGGTAATTAACTTCTTACATTGAAAAATATATCACTTTTTGCGTTAAATTGCGACACTTATTTATATAGAATACTTTTATATGCAAATGATTCAAATATGTTTCTTCTTTTTGAATTCAGTAACTTGTTCCTCTGGTGTATATGGGGTTTGATATCCTTTGTCTTTAGTTCTATACTAGTTTTTGTAGTGCTAAAAAAATCTTTGAAAATGTAAAATAGTAAACACTTTCAAAATGCCATTTTCATTCTAAGGATTTAAGATGCTGCTTTTCGACGTAATTGTTGAAATTGGTATTCTTAAAATTTCCTTGCTATTCAAAAGAAGTAGAGAGCTGCCTCAAATTACTTACTGAGTCATTTTTACTGCCGTGAGTGGCCAGGTTGCACAAGATGAATTCTTAAGATCAACAATAGCATCTAGAATTGCAGTATCCAAATTCTAAAATAAAAGACGAGATCTGTAAGCTCTATGAGGCAGATATTCTAAAAGTTAGGTTACAAACAATGGGTGAAAGTGTGGTGGAATTCCAAACAAAGCTCCTCCATGTGGTGAGTTCTGGATTTTTTCACACAGGAAAAAAAACGAAGAGGTGCAAGAAAAATTCACAAATCTTAAGGATTTATATAGTCAATGGGTAGCCACCAAAGATTACTTTATAGGAAGTTCAAATTTCACACATTTGATTATACTTATAGTCAGAAACCTTTTCACACATAGTCTAGTAAATTCAACAAAACTTTTTTTTGGTAGCTTTTCAATTCCACCTTAATGTATAGGAAAGCTGTATATATGCTATAACATTCTACAAAATATTATGATTATTATTCATAATGATCATATTTCATTATTAAATATGTTAATTAATTGACTCCATTATTTTAGGATACTGAAGTAGTCGGATATAGACATTTATTAATATCTTTATCAAGCAAAAAATATTTTTATTATTTTATTCTAATATTCCACATCAATCGCTTCACAAATTCAGAAAACTAGCATTAAACTCAGGAAATGTATTCATAAAATCTATATGACTACATGTATATCTAATAAAACAGAATGATTTCGAAATTGAATGGCTTCAAAACTCACTAACACACATGGTGTTGAAATTGTAAACATTCCTTGGAATATATCCGAATTTTAATGATTCTTAAAATCCACAGCTTTGAAATTAAATATTTGCTATTGAAAAGTCTGCTTCTGAGAATCAAATCTAAATTCTCATGAAATCGAAAGTTATTGAAATAGAGTTAATATCTGATCTGAGAAGAAGATAATTTGAAGCGGAGATTGCACAACAAAGAAAACGATTTTTAAGCTTGATCTATAGAGAGAAATGGGTGTAATTATGCAGTTAGGAATCAATTACTATTTTATGGATTCAACACTCACTAATTCAAACTGTACCTAAATAAATGTTGTCTGTCGTCCAAAACTAAAGCAAGTTTAGTCCATTGTACAATAGACGTCGCAGAAAATAATAATGAATTTTGGAATGATGCGACATAAAAAAATTTATTATATTTTGAGAAACAGCTGTGGTTTAGGACATGGTTACTTATTGAATAATGGCGTCAAAATAAAAATAAATATTTCTCATTTTCTCCGACATTTTGCAGTTAATTAAAAGGACGAAAGTCTACAGAAATGCAAAAATTATTTTTCATACAACCCTGATCGCAATCCACATATTCTCGCATGAAAATTCAAGGGTGCGCAATCATGGTCTGGCTGAGGGAAGAAGGTTTAAGATAAAATATTGAGGATTAAACAGCATTCGCATAAAAGTTGTCTAAGGGGGGTTTCATTCCGAAGACGAATTTAAGTGGATTTACTTTTGGGAAGCCAAAAGGTCAAGCTTTGCGTCTATCATTTCTCTCACTCATGCTTTTCTAGTTTTGTCTAAGGGATAGGCGCAATTGGTGCGCGCCTGGGGCTTCGAGCTGAAAGGGATCTCTCGAAATGTAAAATGTTTTTTAATGTCAAGATAAATTGAAATATTAGAAAACCTCCAAAAATTCATTTCTATTTAACTAAATGTAAAACCCTAGTTCAGAAGGACTGCCGTTTAAACAATTCCAGATGGAAAATCGCTACCCCATCAGAATTTTCAGGCCTAAGGAAGAAAACCATTCGTTATAAAAAAAATCTCCTTACGAAGTTGCCATTTCAATGATTAGACTGCATGGTGAGCTTTCATTTTTAAGGATTGTCAAATAATTTACCCCTCCGTTAGGCGCGCAAAATTTTGTTCCACAGTTAGGCGCTCGGGGTACATATGTCCCCCATTTTCTCGTCCTTTTTTCTACAAATGTTTTCTTCTGAGAAAATACGTATCAACTGCAAATTAAAGAATAAACATTCTAAGAAATGCAAAAAAGAGAAAAATTAATTTTAGATGACTATTTTGATTATTTTTATAAAGATTTGAAAAACACTATGAAAAATCACAACACTTTACATATAAATGCTTATTCCCAGATAGCACATAAGTTTGCAGCAAGTTTGATTTTGACTTGATATTAGCTTGTCATAGCAAATTTGACACGTCAAATTTGAAGCGAACTTGTAGCAAATTCGCCGTGACAACTAGCGCCACATTCCTTGCATTGCAAATCTGCTGCAAGTTCACCATGACAAATAGCGCCGCCTCCTTTGCAATGCAAATTTGCAAAACAAGCTTGATGCAAAGATAGCACAAAGAGATAATTATCTTTGTCTCTGTTTAAAAAAAACATCCGATTTTTAATAGCATCTCCTAGACCGTCCTTCTTTTTATTGATTCAATAAATCAATGATAATTTGTAAAAAAACTAACTTCTTTATACAAAAAAATCTTGTAACATTTTCCATCTTTTCACTAAAAGTTTTTTCTTTGAAGAAAACTATATCGCCTTTTCCTTAATGTTGAAATTTTAACATTTATAAACAAAATTAAACCTAAAAAACAGTCAATGTTTGTTAAAAAATAATAACTTATACATTTTGTCCCATTTTAAAGTAATTACTTTTGAACCCTAATTTCATAATTTATTCTACTAGCAAAACGTAGTTATTAGCGAATATCGCTCTCTCTTTGACTGCAAACCATAGTCTCAACTCAAAAAATTAATGAAACCAAGAAAATAGTTTAAAATAAATCGTATACGAAACGAATCGAACGATGTATTAACGAAATCTATCTTCTCCTCTCGTAGTCGATCTGGCGGAGTTGTATCGACGTCTGGCTACTAAGCGGTAGGTCGCGAGTTCTATCCCGGGTTGTGTTCGTACTCTGTTTTTGCTATAGTTTGCACAGCAAGCTTGCTGCGAGTTCGTTCCATGGTGACTTCGAATTTTTCTTTAACTTGCTGCAAGCTTGCACACTTGTCATGACAAATTTGTGGCAAGCTTGCTGCAAACTAAAATTGCTATCTGGGTTACAGGCTCACTCATGGCCAGTTTCACTGTATTTTTGGTTAGTTTTGTCCCTATTTCTTCCACAATTTTTGCGTCTACCTTTATTACTCATTCACTTAGTTGTTGTTTTGCCCTGTATCGTTGTTTCCTAATATAAGATTTTCGATTCTTTTAATTCCATCGGAATGCGGGCATTGGGCAGCTCTGCATAAAATTTGAAGTATAATAAATATGAAACGGAAATTTTTGATGTCATCAAGTCCTTTTATATCCTTATCGATATTAGTATGTTTGAAAATTACAAAAGCGATAATAGTAGATTTGTTTCAGAGATTGGAAAAAGAACCATAATCCAATGGCAAACATTCCTCGAGACATCATTTCTCTGGCATAGCTGATATAGAATATCAATTCCTTTTGTCACGTAACAAAATGCAAAAATTTTAGGGTTTCTTTTTGTTATCGTCACTGTCGACTGACCTGCCGTCAATACAAACTGAATATTTCATGTTAAATAATTATGACACAAATGCAGCCAAATATTCTCGACCTTACTTCTAGATTCTTATATGGTAAAAATTCTTTGAATAATTCCTGTATATTATTGCATCTTTCTGTATATAATTGCATCTACATAAATTAGTTTAGATCCCTGTTAAAAGCCTTTTGGCAACTTCAGAGCTAGAAAATCAATTATTCGTTGTTAATCTGTAGTTCTACTATTTTTTAGAATGAAATTCACTGAAATTCAATAAATAATTTTAAAAATAAATATTAAACGAAGCAAAGTGCCCGAATTTCACACGGGAAGCATAATAAGTCGTTAAGAAAGTAAGCATTATTGCAGAACCAGCGAAAGAAAAACTACCAAACACGAATTCCTATTACACGTTTAGGGTAAACACGCTGGGTACACCTATCCCCCATCTCTCTTTTTATTCCCTTACCTCTCGTGCACTAACCATTTGAACTTGAATGACTTTGAGATATTTTTCCTAAATATTTCAAAGACAGGTACTGAAAGTTTCATCATGGAATTGAAAGCGAAGCGTTTTGAAAACTAATGGGGTACACCAGTACCTCGCAGGACAAATGGAGGGTTGGTTATGATTAATATTAATAAATCTGTTCAGTTACTGAAAATCTTTCATTTCTAGAAAGCCAAATACTTTCAAGTGAGCTATTTCAAATAATAGCCACTGTGGAAATATGGAAGTAGTGACTTCCGATTTCTATTCATTTCCTCCTCATACATTTGTTAAACGCCTATTAAGAGTCATTTGACAAAACTCATCACAGTGGTCCCCACCGTCTTTTCTGGGCACTAAAGTACATCCCTGAACATGAATATTTCTTTTAAGGATCACATTTCTTAATAAATTTATGATTCTGATTTTGTTACAAGAAAGTTTATTGCTATTAGAGATGAGACGACAGTCAAAGCTGTGCGAGACTCGAACTCTATTACGGCGAGGAAATAAGCGTCAATAAACTTACGGTCACTGTCAAGTGGAAAAAATCCACTGCTACGCTATACATAATTGTCTGAAAACGAATTATCATCCTACGGAATAAACAAAACTCCAGCAAATAGGTTCATTGTTAAAAGTTTTTATAAGCAAGGTAAATTTTATTTAAGATATATTAATTTTGAACAATATTTTATAGTAAACTTTTCATAAAACAGCATGACAATTTCATCAGCTCATTGTGTACCAAACAGGAAACAAAATCGAGTGTATTTTATAAAAATTAGAAATATTTTTGTGTACTGAAATTTAGCTCCACATTCATTGCTTTATTAACTGAAATCCAGCTGTTTTCATGTAATTTGGAAGCAATATTTTTGGAATTCGAAAGAAATAGCTGCTTTAAATTCATATTCAAAAGAAGGAGTAAAGGTTTTAGTTAGTATTTTAAACTCATTTGTTATTTTTGCAAAGATTTGACTAACAAACACTGAATTATTTCCATATATTTTAATCAAAGAAAATAAGATATCTTGTAAACGAAATGTAAGTTTTGTTATAAGAGCGCTCTGAAAGCATAGCCTGTTTAATATCTTCATCACAATTTTCAAGTAAATGCAATAAAAAATCAGTAGTCTCTTTAAATCTTATATATCAAACAACTGACTGTATTTTGAAGACAATATATTTTGAGATATTTATTATCTTAAATTTATGCCTTTAAATTGAATTTCCATATTTATCAATTCCTTGTGTTTTCATTTTTAAAACTAAAATTAAAAATAATAACTTTCTGTTCTCAAAAGAGTTAAAATCTATTGTAGAAGTTCTATGCCTTGAGCTTTTGCAGTGGTATCTTAAACAGTATGACGCTTTTATAAGGGGGGCATGAAGATCGTCTTCTTTTGAGCTAATGTGCACGAATTTTGCACAATTTTAAATTTTGTCTCTTTTCAATGCATTCAAAAAAGCAAAACACTCAAGCAGAAATTATAATCCATGTATTCAAATTATTTCTCTACACAGCATATTTACAGCTATGGTGAAGGCAATGAAATAGGATCTAAGAAATACTTTATGTAGAGAAAAGTTATGGCAACTCAAATATTCTCTTATTCAAAATATCACGAAATGCATAGGTATAAACAACTTTAAGCAACTGTAAATAAAAAACTATTGACTTCAGAAATATATCTGTAGTTTATTACTTTTATAATGCTTAAAGTAACATATGTTTAAAATTTCAAAGAACTATAATCATAATCTTCTGAGATATCATGTTTTGCGTAAGTAACATTTGACAAAATATAGGTGTTTCAGAAAACGTATTTAAAGTTTTCATTTGTTTATCGTTGAAAATATATTGATTAAACTTCCCTTTTTAATTCGACTCATTTGTAGGATATACCTTCTTTATTCATAATCTTATCACTTTTTTTTCATTCTGACAGCCTGTAATTTTTTAAAAATAATTTTTGCTCCTGCAAAAGACTGTCTCTTAGAAGTAACGATTCTCAGGTTGTTGATATTAAGATATTGTATCGAAGTATTATTGACCAGAAAATATTCATATTTCCTTGAATACTCCCATGAGACCATAAAATGCATCATTAAACAGTAATACAGCTATTGATGTCCTAAACGTGAAGTTTGTAACTCAACAAATGTGCATTTTGGCAAAATTGTCCACAGAAGATTGTTGAAACTCAAAAACTTATTTAAATTGAGGGGCTTGTAGATAGAATATATAATAAATTAAAATAAGTAAAAGTAATTTTTTATTATTCAGAGTGCAGTGAATTCGTTAAAACGATGGAAAATAACTAATTTCTGGTTTCGATTTTAGCCACCGTGTTTTATAAAAAATTCTATAACTCTGTTTCTATTTATCATAAAAATAAAAATAACCCAAATTTAGAACACTAAATAAAAGGGCTTTAAAATAAGATTATAAAAAAGATTTGTGAATTTCGACTCAAAACCGTTATTCGAACGTAGTCAGATACCTTAATAATGCATAAGGATTAAAATTATATTATTGTTGAATTTTTGCGCCATTCATTCTTAAAACCATTCATTTGTCTTTTGTACATAATGTTTCCTTTTGCTATTTATTGCAATTTTAGATTTATTTGCTATTATTATAGGCTAATTTGTTATTATTATATACGAATCTTCTACTTGCACGCAAAGATAATTTTATTTTAGTTGCGAAATTACAATGATGAACTAAAAATTACCCAATTTCAATCACATTATATTTTCTAATTAAAATAACAAATTTTCGGCTTGTGCTCTCTAAATATCATTTTTGCTTCTTTACATCGTTTTTAACCTGCCCTCCAACCCTGAATGGTATCTGAGTAATTTAGTTAATGTATGGCTATTAATCAAGTACATATTTAATGCACGCAACGCAATTTTAGTAGAAGAGATTTAATGATACGGATGAAAACGTGCCGTCCATACAGAATGCTACAGAATTATTAGTTCTCAGAAAAATGATTTTTTAATGTCGGAAATTTTTTTAAAACTTATTCCGAATGAATCCTTTGCAATGAATCGCTTACTTTCCATAATTTTTCAAAAAGTTTATTGCCCATAATTATTGTGGTTTTAAATTTTTGAGTTCTTGGTAAATGTGTGAAGGAAATTTCTTTTCGTTTTTTGTAGTTACATATTTATTTTTATCTCTGAAGGGCAGATGTAGCGTTGGGGATTAATTTTAATGATAAGATATGCTTCAAACTTTGAAACGAAACATGCATTATCTGAAAAAAATTTAACCATAACTAGGGGGTTTTTTTTCTTAATCTTCTTCGTCTTCTTATGGTTTCTCAATCAAAGAAAACAATTTAAAGTTTTGTATGAAGTTACATATTTCTAGCATGAAGAATGCATATGAAAAAGTAAAATACCGTTTTTAAGAAATAAAGGCAAAATTCCAATATTTCAAGACTAACTATCAAAATTGTTATAATCAGAAGATATTATTAGAAATGACATAATATAGAAAATATATGTTGAAATCATATTCAGAACAGTTGTGCTGAAAAAGTGAATTATATAAAATGAAGATGGGGGGGGGGTGAAAGTTTCCATATTTATACATTTATTACTTGGACAGGAAGAGCTTCAATTTTACGATATTCTTTTTAAACTGTATATTGTTCACGTATTATTGTATGTTAAGTTCATTAAAATATGCATTTAAACAATATATTTGAAAGAGTAGAAATTATGATATTAAAAGTTAGCAATGAAATTAATGGTTATTGGAAATATAGAAAGAAAAATGATAGCGTAGATAATAATTATAATAAAACAGTGTTGGAAATAATTATTCAATGCTGTTGATATTTCTATCCTCGGTATATAAGAGCAAGATTGTTTTCGTGGGTATCTTTAAATGATACGAAAGCCAGTGTTGCTAGTGAGAGAATGATCCCACGTGTTTACTAGGTTCTGGAGATTTTTTCATATTGTAGAAATGGTATATTATTATGGTTTGGGTGCACTCTGTTCATCTTATCCAATACCGATAAGAGAAGGCTGACTTGACCACATCTGCCAGCCAGAGTGTGTCAGGCGCAGAGGAGAACACAACATATCAAACTGTGAAGAATGTTCTCCATGGTCTGAAGCGCGTAATCTTTATACAGTTCCTGATCTATTCTTCACAGATTTTAAAACTTCCTCTACGATTACCTACATATTTTTTACATAAGAAGGACACACTAAATCCTTTAGTGAAAGACTGAAATAAGTTCGAATTGCTATCTGAAAAAAAATGACAATATGGAAAGTGCAGCAACCCACAGACTCTGCAAGTCGACTCGCCAAATTCGTGGTTGAACACCTTTGCCCGTCACGAGAAACATTTTGTCTTTCAGTTGCGATTAATTCTATTTCCTTATTCTATATAACTTTCTAATTTTAAGAGCTATAAAATTTCCCATTTCTCGACAGCTTTATCGACAATAGCTAATATAGCGCATTTCGACTGCGCCCACTGACCTCCCAATCATTTACGACGAGTAATCAAATCAAAAAGTGGAAGGCGGATGGAAAGGTGAGAGGACAAGAAATAGATACTATGCTCTGATATTGATACTACGCTAAATAGTAGTAGTAATAGAAATTGATACCATGCTAAATCATAGAATATAAAAATGTCAGAAGCATTCTCCTAGCGTCTCCGAATGTGGAATATGAATTCATTTTTTATGGTAAAGTAAAAATATGTTTTGTACAAATTTAATAATGATACAAATACAGATTAAAGTGAATATTGCGTCGTAAGACTTTAACTGTTTTGATGCTGCTTTAACATTTTTCAAATGACGACACATTATTAATTTTTATTATTGGTGAGCTTTTATGTATTTGCTGAAAGATGTCCTTAGGGTTTTTCCAAATTACAGCCAAATACAATATATCTATATAATTATTTATATATACAATATATCTATATCATTATTTTACAATACAATATTTTTGAAAATATAAATGACAGATTTTTTTAAATCTCAAATTCACATCATTAGAGACTATTTATGAAAAATGTAACACTTCCTGCATATAAGATAAAATTCTTTATTTATTTCATGTTATATTCTCTGCTGAACTGAAATTCGTGTTACGAAATCAATCAGATCAATTCATGAAAAAGTTTCAAGTTTGCTTTGTTCATATTTCAATAAAATATTCTCAATAGCTATTTAATGTCGTAAAATAATCATTTCTCTTATTAAATTATAACTTTTAAACGAAATACAAGGATTGATATTGGATATTATTACTTCAAGTATCCTAAATAAATCTATGAAATACCATTTTAAAGGACGTTTTTAGCTTTTAATAAATTAAGAAAAGGATTGTCATGTGTTTAATTTTACATTTAAAAAATGTACATTTACTTTACTTATATAAAATAGAACAAACGTTTATTTGTGCAAGAATGTACGAGGATCTTACGGAATAAAATTTTAAAATTAAACTAAAATATTTTAGATTTAGGATAATATAAATTAAAAGTATTTTAGATTTAAAATCCCATGTAATAAAATAAATATATTGCAAAAAATTGAAAATATAGCATTATTAAGAATGTATATCCCACACGACATGTAAAAGATACTCTTGGTTGAAAATTTTTTCATGCCTATAAATTAAATTATTTTTCAGTGATAGAAATCCTCTATTCTTTTTCGGAGAATAAAGTAGAAAAGTTTAAATACGTATCTATTTTGAAGCGATCATTAATTATGTATTTATATTTCATATTAGGGATTTGTCTTCACTATACAAGATGTTCTGAATACAAAATTCATGCATTACCGAAACTTTCTTCAGTTTTTTGTTGAATCTCTTTTATCTTCCCAATCTAATAACAGATACTATGTTCCGTCGGGAAATAATCTGGGTTGTTCCGTTCAAGCGTTTATAGGCATAGAAAACAATTCAAAGAAAGAAAATGGTGTTTAGTCACGAACTGATCTTCACATTTTTAGATGATTTTCACAAAAAAACTTGACGTCATACCAGAGACAAAAGTACTTGATCGGAATACTAGAATTCACACATACAAAATTAATATTTTACCTGAGGATAATATAGACAATTGAGGCCAATTTTTTCACAGAAATAAATAGACGTAAAAAGCCTTTTCTTCTTTCGTCAGTGCTAATGTATTCTATTAGTTACCTTAGCACTGATGAAAAAAGTCCATTTATATATATGCAATCTTTAAATCTATTTTTATCTGCATTATCCAAACAAATTTAATCAAAACTTCAATAAATGTTCTATTCAGGCGTTTTTAGATGTAACTTAATGCCCCCTGCTTTAAATTTAAATATATTTGAGATAAATCTTAAAATAAAATTAGTTATATATTAATAAAACTGTACCTAAATATGTTTCATAGATTTCAGAAACTAAAATAAACCAAAATATTCTCGCTGTGTCATTTATTTTCTATTTTTCAAAAATTTATTTTTATTTAGGTCAGGAAATATAAAAGACTGAAAGTGTAATTTTGGAATTAGGTTTAACTTGAAATATAAATCGATTGCGAAATCATACCTGAATCATATCCATCAAAAACTTAAATTATCAGTGCCTTTTAATTATTTCTCCATTATGTAACATATATGGTACGTATACATGGTTCATTCCTTAAATTAATTTTATCCATAAAATTTTATCTTGTATTAACAAATTTCTTAAAAAATGCCACATTTTCCTTGCGAAAAATTTGTAGGGGACGAAAAATAGAAAAAAAAAATTGCGTTCGTTTACAATATCTTCCAATGAACTTAATGTTTCCTACACACTAATCCGTTTATGTGCAAAATTTTAGTATTGTATCAGGAACAAATGGCCTAAAGATATCAAAATTGAAAAAAAAGTACTGACCACTTGTGAATATCGCTAAGATTAAAATTCAGGTTGGTGATACGTATTTCACGGGTTAAACACCAGTTACAAAAGAAAATAATTGTTATTTAAAGGTATAAACAGCTGCTTGTAAGTAAAAATTGTAGCAAAAATGAAACGCAATAATTTATGAAACTTGATCAAATGCTAAAAAAATCATTATTAAGGTAAAATACTTGGTAAAAAAATTGTTATTGTAGTTTAGAAACGTTAGATAATTTTAATAATCATAAGTAAAAATTAATCGTAAACATTTCATATAATCATAAAATATTTCGTCAGGTTCAAAGCATTATATAGCTGTATTAAATTATCAGATTGACACTTGAAATTTCGCTACACACTATTTAAGTATATGCGGAGATATTCTGCATTATAAATACTTCTAAAATCCTAATACAGAAAACGCACTTTTCCAAAATATTAAATAATGTTTTATAAAAAATTTAGCATTTAATTCTAAATGCTATCAAATATTTTAAATTATTTTGTTTAAAACTTTATGAAAGTTCAATTAAATTACAACGACTATATTTAATATATTATGCAAACAGAAAACAATATAATTTGCATAAACCCATCATGCTATTAATAACTAATGTAGATTGAAAGAATGGCATTACCAACAGCCGTGATGACGATAAATTTGCAATAACTTGCTTTGAAACCTAAGTTTTTCTTCCTTTTTTGTAATAAAAATCATTGCACAGCTGTAACCGCGTTATTCGTTGATACTATCGGGCTAAAGTAAAATGACTTCAACGGATGTCTCCACAAGCCATGCGGAGCATAGTGAAAAATGTTAAAGAAATTGGATCTTTAAATATTCAACGCGAAAAAACATCAGATTGTATCGGAGTTCATATTACCGAAGACGTTGCCGCTAAGAGCAAAATTCTTGAGGAAAAAAGTCTTTTTTTCATGTACAAGATCAGTCACGGACAGGAATTGCTTACAGTTCGCTCGGAAAACTGGTATGTCAGATTCATGAGGTATCCTGTGAAACAGCGTTGCTCTCTTTAATGCACATGGTGAAACGACTATCGAGAACTCTTGTGTTGAGACCAAAACAAATCCGTTGGTTTTCCAGGAAACTTCTATTAAGCTGACAGTCTACGTTAAAAATTGCTTTGAAAAATAAAGCATTTTAAATTACTTCTATGGTATAAAATATTTCCATATTTTATGTAATTGAAATTTTTAAAATATATTAAATCTAATATATTCTGATTCTATTTTTTATATTTAAATTAATACGAGGTAATTTTTGTTTCTTTTCTGAAAAGTATAATTTACGAATAATGCATATCGCAATATTAAGTTAGAGTAATAAAAATAACTTTTATTTAACTCACTTATCTTCCTTATTTTAAGAATAATTGATGAATATATATCTCACAAAGTATTACTAGCATCCGTATCCGTGATAAATTTCTTGTCAGTTCGGGGATAGGTCAAGATAGGGGAAGTTATCAAAGCCTGCTTTAGACTACTTATACAATTAGATAATTTTTAAAGAGGCATAATTAGCCAGAAACAAGCGTTGCCAAAGGAACTAGTTGGAACTAAGCCTCTTGCTGAACAATGATACATTACTAAGCAAAATTTTTAAAAATCGAATCATTTATACGTGTGTCCATCATAAATTTTTAGTACAATATAAATTTCACTTTAATTATTTTATGTTATCCTATAATACAGTATAATACAATTTATATTCAAATATTTTTTTGTATTTCAATCTAACGATATGGAAATTTATATACGTATCCGTCAATATTGCATATTTATTTAAATGATAATATTCATATGAATGATGGTCGTATTTTTATAATAACATTTCTGTATCAGCTTTATATATAAAATCGATATTTAAATATATACAGGATGTTAAAATATTTACTCAGCCGCTATGTTAATGCCAAGCTAATTGTTTAAGAAATGTTTAATTTCCACATCTTCAGAAAAAACTGAATTTTCGTATTGGTTTTTTAACACTTTTGAAAGCAATTGTCAACAACTCATTGGATAGCATTTATTTTTCTTGTTAAGATTTTGAATTAAAATAAAAAATGCATGCATATAGTTTCAAAACGCAGAATACATACACTGAGATCAGTACATTAAAACCTTCTACAGACGTATATTCCACATTTGAATGCAAAGGTTATGAATACATATAATACGAACAAACATTTTATAATTGTACAATAATATGAAACGAATGTTAACAAATTTAAATAGAATTCATCGCAGACAGAAATATCAACACAACAAGATATTTGCATAGAAAAATGCATGATTTGAATTTTACATGGCAGCAATTCCGGATGATATATACACAAAGAAAACTTATTCAGACAAATTTTGTAGATTTTCAAACTTTATTTTCGCTAAAATACAATATTTTGCACCATAAAAAAATTTTAATTTAAACTTCAAACAAATTCTGATGCAATATATTGCCTTATATATTCTCTACAGCAAATAAACAGATGCAGTTGGAAAAAAATATATATATATTAACCGTCAGACATTGCCCAATATCATTATTTGTGAAAAACACATATGCTGTTACTATCAAGTAGAAAACAGAAATATTTGAATTAAGAAAAGATCACAGCGAAGCGCGTACTGCTCTATTCCAGTAAAAATAGATATTTTAGATACTTATTTTTTAGAGAAATAACTTCATCATAAAATCAAAGGGTGGAAGGGGATTCGAAAGGGGAGGGAACAAAAAATAGAAATCATTCATTGAAATAATTTTCACTGTTCAAAGAAAGAACATATAGTCATCTTTACTGACCCTTTCTGAAATTAAGATATGACTTTTTCCCATAACAAAATTTATCGTACTACGCGCAATTTACTTTATTATTTCACAAATGCAAATCTTATTTTTAGAGATAAAACATCACCAAATAAAAGGGGTGAAGGGGGTTCGAATGGTGCGGGGACAAAAAATGGAAATCATACGTTGAAATCATTAATATGAAATATCTTTCACTTTTCAAAGAAAAAATATACACTCATCTTTACTGAACCTTTTTTAAATAAATATATGGAATTTTCTCGTAATAACGTTTATAGTACTACTAGAAATTTCTCACAAAAAGTCCCTTAAACAATGAAATCATCAAACAAATAGGAAAAAAAGGATTTCAGGTTTTAGATGATATTTGCTTTCAACAAACGGAATAATTTGAATTTCTTTGCATTTCTTATTTCACATATGAAAGTTTTATTTAGATAAATAACATAAATCACGCATATCGCAAAATTTGATTTATATAATCCACAAGCCGTTGTACCCGCATCTCCTCACGCGTTTATCTGTTCTATACGTTCATAGACCCGCTGAATATGTAAAATGAAATCTGTTATATGGAAATAAAATTCAAATTACCTCATAATATTTCTTTATGAACATCATTGTCAGTTTTCCCTCCTTGTGCAAAGACAAAATGATTTTGTTTGGAGGTAACTCTTGAAACTGCCACATAGAGTCGTCCTTGAGAAAAAACATTATCCGCTTAAGTCAATTCCAGCTGTGTGAAACGTATGTCCCTGGGCTTTATTTACTGTCATGCCGAAACAGAGTCTAACTGGGAATCGAATATAGTTGAAAGGAAAGCGATAAATCTGTTGGAATGAGAGGGATGCCTCAATGAAGAATGTTTTCAAACTATTTACTTGTAGTCAAGTCCCATTACACAGATTTAAATTGCGTAGTAGTATAATGGAAGCACCAACTTTTAAAATTTGTTTGTGTGCAGGAACACCAGATGGATTAAGAGAATTTCGAAACAGACAGGCGATTATTTCGCTCATCATGGGATTCATTTTGTCTCTATTATTGAACTGTAATGCCATTTAAAGAGAAGCGGTTACTTCGTTCAACAGACGACTCTCCTTTTATATATTACTAGCTGATATGCCCGGCGTTGCTCGGGATAAAAATATTTTCAAATCCGGGTACTTCGAACACTTTCAATTTACTAAAAGCGTTTTTCGCGGAAGCGTCTTTTGTTGATCTTCATTAATTAACTAACCCTTTGGACCAGCAGTTTCTTTTTCTCTCCTTAGTTTGAACCACATGGCAATAATCTCTTAGTCCTTCGTTTTCCATTTTCCCCTCCCATCATTTCTACGGGAACAGCAGAAACTCTTTCATATCTTGTATTTTGACGTAGACTTACGTCTCTTCATAGTGGTTTAATGGTGTTTCGGGAAAGGAAAAAATGATGACGCTTTTCGAGATATTTTTAAACGCTTATATCTCCGCAACCAAATAACATAGAGAGTTTTAGTTTCATTTATCAGAGAATGGTTGACATTGAAGATTTCAAAAATAATTTCAGAATTTGGAATTACGGTTTAGTCACAGTCGAGCTTCAAAGTTGGTGAAAATCAATAAAAAATTTGATGACGTCACAGCGACCGATGCGAGCGCAAGCAGACTAAAACAATTCATTCATCGCTCACGGTAAATAATACTCAAGAATTGTTCAATTACGTCAAATTTCGCGCTAAAGTTAAACGCTTATAGCTCCGCAACCAAATAACATAGAGTTGGTTTTAGTTTCATTTACAGAGAAAGGTTGACATTGAAGATTGCAAAAATAATTTTAGAATTCGCAATTATGGTTTAGTCACAATCGAGTTGCGAACTTGGTGGAAATCACGAAGAATTTAGATGACGTCACAGCGGTATATTAACTGGATTTTTACAGTTCAATAATTAATTCATTTCAGATTAATTAATTCACTCAGATTAATTCATTTAACAGAGAAGGGTCATAGAGCATAGGTCATAGGTCAAAGTCACATAGAGCTGCTTTAGTCACAGAAAGTCACAGTTGAGTAATAGATTAATTAACTATCCTTAATTATTTATTATTGACAATTGTCTAATTAATTGAACTCTCCTTTCCATCGATTTAATTGAGTTGAGTTGGTTTTAGTTTCATTTAACTGAGAATGATCATAGAGTATAGGTCATAGGTCAGTGACATAGAACTACTTTAGTCACATAGAAAAACTTTAGACACAGAAAGTCACAGTTGAGTGAGTTGACCCCTCAATCCCAGCGGCCGTTTCGCAGAGACAGCCTGCCGTCAATTTTTTTTGCCATTATCCGGACAACAATTCTCTTATCTTTAGTGTTTTTGTCACTGACCGGAAAAACCTCATATTTTCTTTCTTTTTCTCCTTAGGCCCTCTCTCTCCGGGAGGAAGTGGGATCAACCATCTTGAAGGATTTTATACACTCATTATGATCATTAAAAAAATTGTAGAATTAAATGAAGCAACGAGGAAAGAGAGTAATTAACATCATTGTGTTGTGGTGCAAACATATTGAAAGAGGTATATACTACTAAATAAAAGCTGAATAAAATTTCTGTTTTTCCTTTAACATTCAAAGGAAACAATACATTTATCATAACTTTCACAATGATAAAAATGCCGGAATGGTTTGTATTTTATTGCAATAACAGAAAGCATTGTTACAAAATGTGTATGAAAAAAATTGAAGTGTTTATTAAATTAAGAAAAAGAACAAATAAAATTTAAATTGAAATCATTAAAAAGATTATTTTCTGTTCTTTAAGTTGGTATGTAAATAATCTACGTGCAATATATTTTTTCTGAAATTATTGACGAAAATATGAGATGAAACGCCGAAAGTTGGCTTAATTTTCGTTAGTTATTTAAATATGCTAGGAAGTAATTATTTTTAAAAAGTAGAATTAATCTAGGAACGGACCCCAGAATGGCATGTGAAAATTTCATGTCAAGACTATTCACCGTTTAGGAGGAGTTATTGCGACAGATAGACCGTTAGAATAACTTTTTTTTCCTCTCATTTTCCTCGTCCTACGATAGGAACCGGAATAATTAGCCTTAAAGGTTTAGCACACTCTCATTAGGATCAATTAAAAATTTGTGAAAATTAAAAAAATACCGTGAGAATAATTCACTAACGTCATTGGATCACTGTGTAATCGTATTAAAAACTGTTAATGCTACGGAAGCCGGAAGTGAAAAGTCTACTTTGCTGTTTATGCTCAAAGAAAACAATATTTTCTTATAATATTAACTTTAACACTGGCAAAAGCCCGCGCGCGAAACAGTAATTTGGCTTTAATTTATTTCTATAAGAATAAAAAGTATTGTTAGAAATTGCTTTTAAAATATATTTTTAAACCTTTGCAACAATCAGAGAAAACACTTCATGGCAATGGAATTAATATCATTCAAAAGATAATTTTCAGCTCTTTAAAATAGCATAAAAATAATTGTTGTCTAATAAATATTTCAGAAGTTATTGGCAAAAAACGTCTAAACATTAGTCTTAACAGCGGCTAATTTTCGAAATTTAATTAAATATCTTAAAAACTAATTAATTCTGAAAGTTGAAAATAGCACCGTTCATCTAGAAATGTTCTCTAGAATATTATGTGCAAATTTCATGTCGCTACGGTTCACCGTTTAGGAGAAGCTCTTGTGATCGACAGACAGACAGAGAGATACATGCATTTTCTGCTTTATATTATAGACTAGTTTATACACCCGGAGTTGCTCGAGGTAAAAATATTTTCATGTATAAGTACTTATAGTATTTTAAGCTTAATAAAACTGTTTTCCGCAGCAGCGTCTTTTGGTTTTAATTCTTCCACTCCAGTGTTATCTGACACCCGCGGCCAGCAGTTCAGCCCTTCTCTTCCTTTTGTCTCCGGTCTTTGAATCAACTGTCACGAATCTAAGAATCATTGATCTACATCTTTTCTTCCTCGTCATTGCTACGGCGACAACAGAAGTTTCTTCACATCCTGGATTTTATTACCATTGTCCTAAGTTCCTTTCTCCTTTACTTTTTGTGTCTGTGTGCCTAATCGGAAAAACGCCCCAGAGTGTTCCTTCTATTTCTCCTTAGGTTCTCTTCTTTTCGGTAGTAATCGGACTTAGTAACCTTGAATAAATTTACACGCTCATTGGGATCATTTAAAAATTTGCAAAAATTAATTAAAGCATCACATAGAGAGAGTAAATAACTAATCTAATTGGATTACTGTGTAAACAAATTGAAAGACGTGCTCGCTGCGTAATAAAAGCGGAAACAAAAATTCTGCCATTCTGTAAACATTCAACGACAGCAATATTTTTATCATAAATTTAACAGACGCAAAAACATGACTTTTTAATGCATTGTAGAGAGACTTGAAAAGTTAAATTTCTGTTCTTCTTTTGGATGCTTATAAAATAAATAAATTAAGAACTTTAAGAAAAATCACTAACTGTAACTAACAATAAACTGAATAAAACAATTTTTCGGCGCAGCGTTTTCCGGTGTTCGGGACTCAAAAACATTCAATGATCGTGCACACTTATTAGGAGACTTTAAAATCGATTGAAATTAAACACGAAACATCGCATTTAATCAAACTAACGTCATTGGATTATTGCAGGTGCACAGTAAAAGTTGTATTATATTGCTTAAAAATAAAAACTGAACTAAGAACATTGACTTGTAGTTAAAACTGCCTACGTTCGGAGAACTTTTTTTAAAAAACATAAAATATAACTTAAATGCCAATGTTTTTATCATCAATATAGTTTAAATAACTGATATATATAAGATTTAACCCAAGTTAATATAAAATATTAGAAAAAATTGCAATTTTATACCAAAATTTGGCAAAAATTTACATTTACGCCAACACTTCTGCAAGCAAATATACTTAAAATATTTTGAAAATTCTTTGCCTCATATGTTCATTAGACACTTACCTGTGCATTGAACTATTATTACCTTAAAATTTTAAAAAATAAAAGTACTGTGTCATTTATCGTAAAATGAACTGATTTTTTCAAAATATTTCAACACACAATCACCGAAAACAATCCAAAAAGTATCAAAATTTTAAAATTAAGCTTAGCTTCTAGTTCAATGCACAGCTATAAATATATATAACATGCTAGTAAAATTTCATTTACAAACCTTAAAAACTATTCCAGCTGTGAGTGGCAGCGTAAACTGAAAATGCTAAAAAACAAGTTTTGCAGAAAACACATTTGAACATTTTATTTTGAGTAAACATAAATTTAAATTTTCATAATGTTGTTAAAACTCTCCACATTTATAGGTTACACCTTCCTTTACCTGAAAATTCAATAATTTAGCCTTTTTGGCAGATTTCCTTTTTTTTCTGGAAAGTTTTGAAGTGGGTAAAGAATGACGTTTAGCACTTTTAACACGTTCAGAGTCCATTAATGAAAAGTTCTTAACAGTTTCTTGTCCCAATGACACTCCTAAGTTTTTGAAGACATCAAGAAGTCCTAAATATCCAGAATTAAAAAGTAAAACTGCAATATTAACTCCTAACGTTAAACTTTGCATTTCAACAAAAGTTTCTTTAGGTAAAATTGTCCATATCACATTGTTAAAACTTTCATTGTTGTTCTGAGTCTTTCCATGCAAGCATTTAGACAGCAAATTGCTATCACAAAGGCTCATATAGGTTGTCTTGATGGAATTTATGATATCATTTGGCAGGCCAGGAG
Source organism: Araneus ventricosus (assembly GCA_013235015.1). Lineage (NCBI taxonomy): Eukaryota > Metazoa > Arthropoda > Arachnida > Araneae > Araneidae > Araneus > Araneus ventricosus. The sequence continues at coordinate 174,010 of BGPR01002029.1, forward strand.
ATTTGTCCACAAAAACATTACCTTCATGAACAGCTCGTTGATACTTACACCAACTGTCGCCTCCTTTCGGGCATTGTTTATGCATTTGTTTGTTTTTGCCTGAACAACAGTGGTAAAATGCTGCAATGACGGCTGACTGCATGTTTTGTAAATTTCCTATATTACTCCTGATCGCGATACCATAATAGTTCTGTAATTTGTCAATCAATTTATCGGTCAATTTTCCTTTGCCGCCTAGTCCTTTCTGTCGATGGAGATAGCTGACACGCAGCCGTTTAAGGAATTGTGCCCACGGCGCTGCCAAGTACCGTCTACCGATACACACAAGATGATGTCTTTGTCTTGGTTCTCACTTCAGTAGCAGCCTCTTTCATGTTCTTATCAGCAGCACACCGAACAGCTTTCAACAGCTGATCTTCATGTCTACGAAATGTAGACTTGCTCTTAAAAGGCAAGTTCACTGTACATAAAAGTTTTTTCCCTGCTGTGAAACCTTTTCAAATAAGCCTTAGGCCCAGCACTAAGAGGGAATTCAGGGTAGACTTTCTTCCTATCTTAGCAGTTGAGGTAAATCCATTCATGTATCCACACTTGCATGTTAAAGTGAAGTCTGAGCAAAGTCCAAATCTGGAATCTTCTGTCAACTTTAAACCAGTTTTAAGGCATTGAGGGCAGCAAACACACAATTTAAAATGAAAATGTCCATGATTCTGTTCCCTTTAAGTTCGTTACTTCATCCTTTAGCTCTGCACAGTCATTCATTATCAATTTGGATGCACTTGCAGTTGCAGGTTCTTCAACTAATTGATTTGCATTTGTAAAGCGATTCCCATGAAAAGATCGATTTTTAGAACGTTTAGTTCTGTATTTAGGCATTTTCAAGATAAAATCAGTAATAAAAAATCAAAATAAAGCTAGAATATAACTTAAAACCAACATTAGAATTCGCAAAAGAACGTGACGCAATTGTATACAAACAATGTGTATGAAATCAAAGATTGCCATTCCAGGAAGCTAAATAAGTTCTAAAAGTGTTGCCAGATGCAAGACACATTACTTAATTAAAGTTAAAAATGAATTCTCACTGTTTTTAGAGGTTCTCACTGTTTTTAGTGTCAGAAATCAAAACGAAACTACGGTGTTTACACTTGATTTGAGCTCTAGACGGACACTTCCGGTCTCTGAAAATGAACTTCCGGTTTATTAAAACAGCTATATCTCCTTAAGTAATTATCGTAGGAACATAATTTTAACAGATTTGGAATCTTAAAAGTATGTACTTTTAAATAAGACAATAAAAAATTTTTTCGAAGATTTGGTCGAAAATGGTCTTTTTAACGTAGGCATTCTTAATGTTCAAGTAAAGCAATATTTTCTTAATCACTCAGCAAGTTTGTTACTGTTTCTGTTAATGAAACACGTGAATGGAGAATTTGATAAACAATAAATTGGTCTGAATTTAATATTATAAAAATAGAAAGGATTGTTAAATATTGAGTTAAAATATATTTTTAAACGTCAATAACAATCAGAGAAAACATTTTATCCCAATGGAATTAATATCTCTGCTCTTTAAGATGGCTTAAAAATAATTTTCTCGCAATAAATATTTGAGAAGTTATTGGCAAAAACCGTCTAAGCATTAGGCTTAAAAGTAGCTAATTTTCGTTAATTAATTAAATATCTTAAGAACTAATTAACTCTGAAAGTTTAAAATAGCACCGTTGACCTAGAAATGTGTTCTAGAATGTCATGTGCAAATTTCATGTCGCTACCGTTCACCATTTAGGAGGAGTTCTTGTGACCAACAGACAGACAGAAACATGTATTTTCTGCTTTATATTATAAATAAATATTTTTGTATGATGACTGTATATCCTGTTAGCAGAAATTTAATTTTTAAAAATTTCAGTATTAATAAGCTTACTGAAACATGTCGTCACTTAGGCAAATAAACAATCTTGTAATTCCTTCTACATGACTTTTTTCAATTCCTACTATTTGTTCACACTCTCCCTCTATTTATATATCTTGTTCAAATTTTCAATCGTTAATAAAATACTTTTTATTCATCCACTCAAGTTCAAATACATTTTTTAAAACTTGTAGTGGATGACACTTGATGTTAATACAGTTTTTCAAATATTAATTCATTAATTAAATTTAATCAATTAATTTTATTTATTAGAGCCTTTTGTCGCCAAAGTCACCAAATTTGCCGCCAAGTCGTCAAAATGGTCGCCAAATTTATCGCCAAGTCGCCAAGTTTAGTATCTCAGGGAAGCGACTTTATAGCTTCGTAACAATATTTATCATGGTAATGTTTTTAAGCTGACATACCATCTATAAATTATTTTTGCACTTAATTTATAATCTGAAAAATATCTCTTGTTGGCAATTGCATCCAAAAATGTTTAGTTCCCCGTTTGAATGGATAAACTCAGGTCTATTATTTTTCCTTCAATTCAATTCCTACTATTAGTTCAATCAAGTAGGAATTGACTTAAAATTTTTTTTATATTACTTGTTTTCATTTAACACTGGAGGGCGCGCGCTACGAAGAGTAACGTGAAGACGCGCAAGGGAGTGTTTGCACCCCAATTCGTTATTTCGCTATTTAAGCAAACTAGCTACTTTTTTATGCTAGATCTGTTCCAAAAGATTTAGGCAAACAATTCTAGTTAGACCAAATTTTTAGATGAAAAATTTAGCAACTAAAACATTATATTTTTGTGCGCATTGGGAAAACAAAATAAGTTCATTTCCTACATTCATGTTTTAAACATTTTTATAGTTGAGAATCATCAATATAATAACAGTTACACAATTTGGACAGAAAAACACTCTTTCTAATTTTCTTAGGTGCATAGGAAACCATTTCTTTAGAAATCTAAGTAAGAATTCTAATGAGCTTTATCTTTAGATCCAATAAATTTAGGGTGTTATGCACTTTTATTTTTCAGAATAGTTTTTACAATTCTATGCCTTTCCTCCAGTAGTTTCCGTGGAAACGGATAAGACATGTACCAGCTGACTACATTTATATTACTTTCAGAATAATATAACTTTTGCATCAATCTCTTAAAATTTTCACTTACACTTTTATCCAGTTTAAATATCTTGTAGCCTCAAAATTCTCCATTTTCGAATTATAGAATGTTCTGGAATTCACTTGCTTCCTCACTACAACTTCAATAGTGAAGCTACATTATTTTCCTGTCCCTAATACGATCACTCATTTGAATAAGGAAACCTAAATCAAGGACGTCCAAGGGTGTGTGTCACACACTTTATGGTGAATTCCAATAAAAAAATAAAAGAATTTTTTTTGAAACACGCCCCGTCTGTTGAATGCTACCTTGACTGCAGATAGCATGGATTTAACTCATTCTGACTAATGGGAATAAGATAATACTAGTAATTTGACCTGTATTACAGACATACAAATTTCGAACAACTGACAGTTCCGAATAACAACGGCAAATTCAATATTCGAGAACCAAAATTAGATACAAAGTACACTGCTTCATAAGATAAAGGCTAAAACAACGAATACACAATTTCATTTTTTTCCCTAAACACTATTTCAAGCTTTCCTATCGACAATTTCTTGACAAATAACTGAATGACATTAAAATGGAATTAAAATAATAGAGAAATTAAGGGAAAAAAAGAATACAGGAACCCACAAATTAACACGGTAACCATACAATAAATAAAAAATAAACAAATTAATAAATCCTACTGTCTTGGCTAGCATAAAAAAACAAGTATTTATAAAAAATATTAAAAAAATAGAATATAAATAAATAAAAAAACACCATATAATAGCAAAATAAAAATCAGTATATGTATCATAAACAAATGTAGTCCTTTAAGACAAATCTAACAAAAGGAGATTGTAAAATTTTGACAATTGATCCAACATATTGACAATATATCCAATCTGTGCATAGGGGGAGCAATAAAGTTAATTCTTTACGGAAATGCAGTGGACAATTACAGGGAAGTCAGTATTTTTCACATTTAACGTGGCATGGAGTATCAGATACCGCCTTGCGTGTGCTCGCCGGTTAAACGCAGATTATGTATTTACAATCAAGGAGAAACATTTCTTTGTATTGGAAATGCGTCAAGGCATGTAAAAAATTACCGTAAAAATTTCTAACGTCACTACCAAAAGAGTTGAAATATGTTATACATATACATTTTTTATAAGACTTGGAAGATATTTAGTATTGAGATATCATTTTAATGAGAACTCGAAGTGCAGAGTTCATTCAAATTTTAAAGATGGAAGTGATTATTTGCAGGTACTGTACCTGCGGATAAAACGTTATTTGCAGGTACTGTACCTGTGGATAAAACGTTATTTGAAGGTACTATACCTGCGGATAAAACATTATTTGCAGGTACTGTACCTGTGGATGAAACGTTATTTGAAGGTACTGTACCTGCGAGTACTGTACCTGTGGATAAAACGTTATTTGAAGGTACTGTACCTACGAATAATTCGTTATTTGCAGGTACTGTAGCTGCGGATAAAACATTATTTGAAGGTACTGTTAAATTCAAAATAATTCTGTAGGACTTTTTTAAGGAGTTTATTTTCCCTATTTTCTACAAGATTTTTCTTTTTATACTTGATATTATGAAATTTAATGTAATTTTACGATATTTTTTGTTATTTCCGCGGAAAAACAGGAGATGATTTTGGTTACTGTTATCTGGTTTCCCATGATTCTGATTTTATTTTCTGTAAACGCTTCAAAATATTTTTGAAGCGTTTGTTGATGGAATTGCAGCTATTTAATAAAAAATCAAATTTCTAGTTATGAATAGCTGTATATCCTAAAACATGAGTTATTCATCATCAAGTAATTTTAAAAACTCCTTACAGTTAACGGAGATCCAAAGTCAATAGTATAAATCTTCTTTAACACCAATGTGAATTGTTTTAAAACTTCAACAAAAATGTGAATTTTCTTTGAAAAAGGGCTGAATTAACTGCCATTTAAATCTTTAACAAATAACAGAGCTAAAACTATGAAAGTACCTATGCACGTACGATTCTAAGTAGAAGTCTGGCTGGTACGGTTGTTAGAGCACCGGCTTCACGTTTTGCAGAACGCGGGTTCGAATCCTGTCGGATGTTGCTATTGCAACTTGTGCGGCAGTTTGCTTTTCGGATAATGTTTTTTAAAGTCATGCCTGTGAAATTCGGCATTTTCTTTAATTTTACTCCGTTTTCGAAGCACAAATTATTATGAGTCAAATTTAAAATAACTTGTATTCCAATTTCTTTCTAAAAATGCATAAGTTCTAAATTAAAAAGATTAAAAGCTGTTTATAAAAGCACTCTTTTATTAGTGTGTAGTAGTAAAAAAGTGGAATTGTTTAATTACATTTATTTTCTGCATTTTAGTCATTAATTTATAATTTATTATTACAAACAAAATGCGTTATATATTAAAGACTATAAAATAGAAAAAAGTGTGCTGATTTTTTCTCAAATTCAGTAATACATGGTGCCAACCGTATTGAATGTTTAATTGAATTTACTGATTAACTGATAATTAAGTCCTAAATATATTAAAATAATGTACTCTCTTCTAAAATTCACAAGTGTTCAAAACAACAGAATGTAAAATACCTGTAAATAACGTTTTTTCCATTGCTACCGTAATTACAAATAACTTATAATTCGTAGTTACTGTATCTGCAAATAACATTTTATTCGTAGGTACAGTACCTGCAAATAACGAATTATTCATGGGTACAGTACCTGCAAATAACGTTTTATCCGCAGGTACAGTACATGCAAATAACGTTATCCTTTAAAAATTCATTAAAAAGGAACAGATGATCATAAAATTTGTGGTTTCCATGAATGTGATCGTTATGTAATCGGAATTCTTTTAGTAACAAAAAAACGAACCCAGAAGTAATTCATAGAGGGCGTTGAAGTGAAATTAAAAGCAGATTCATGCAAATCATGCTTTTCTTTAAGTATCTGGATGCACACAGATTCTTCTTTCAGAGCAGCAAACTGTCGTTATTGCATCAAGCGTTGTTAAGCTCTTTTACATGAACGGTTTATCAGGAACTGTTGCAATGCGAAAGTTTCAATTAGCAAAAGGAATCCAGATGGGAAATGATCTATTTCATATACTGAAATTTAGAAGAGTGTTGTCCTGTGTCTATCTGGATCACGTCCATGGTGGCTGATGAAATGTATCTCACTCTAATGGCGCTCACACGTTCTACTCGCACTGCAGGAAAGACGCACGCTATCTGCTTCAGGCATTCATGCAGAATGGTGTCCGCCCACACTGCAATTTCACTGAAGGTATTCATTTTTGATACTTTTACTGAAGACCATGTGATATTTTGAGGATTAAGATCAAATGGTCCATCGCAATCAACAGACTTAACTTCGGTAGATTTTTAGATGCTGGTCTATTTAAAATCCCTCGGGTACCATTCCTCCTCTCACACATTGGCTACTCAACGATGACATTCTTCAAATCGTTGGTGCAACCACTCATATATGTTGCACTTAACTATCGCAGTTGTTGTCGCTTGCCTTGCATGTGTCCTATCAGACAATATAGATCAAGTTGTGCACGTATTACTTAAATAAATCTTTGCAATGCAAAGTTTTATTATTATAGTCTCGCAGCGTTCTCTTCTGTCGATTTTTGAAATAAAACTTATTTCTTTCGAAAAATCCTAATGACTTTCTAAGCCTATTCGTGCAAACTGCAAATGCTGAAGATCTTTTGATCCGTTTTAATGAATTTTTAAAGTCTAACAAACTTACAAACCACTATGAAGCACAGATAATAGGAATGAATAATTTTAGAAAAAAATCAATATTAGTAACTTATTGATCAATTAGGAATTTGATGATGAAAAATATTGTCAGTGAGATTACTAAAATTGATTCTTACTCTTGACAAATTCCACAAAAAGAACAGAATGAAGTTGGGATATCTTTAAAAAATACGTTTTTATAGTTTGTTTGTGCTTGAATTTGAATGCAGAAATGGTACTAATAACTTGAGGTAGATAAATTTCCTTCAGACTTAATCAAGTATCTTGAAAAGAATAAGAATATTCTAGGAATCTTGGTCACATTAAGCATGATTGTAACTTGATATTTATAATCTAGAAATTTATGGAGCGTCACATGACACACATATTCGATAAGCATATTAATTGTATTCAGTTTATGATAGTTGTCTAAAAATGGATATTCCCACAAGTGCAGATACGAATTCATTTTCTTAACAAACTCAAATATATGAGTAATTTCATCCCATAGAAAAATTATTTACTTTCTACATGAATAGCTTGTTTAAACTTTATTTTAAAATTTCCATTGTTGTATTCTTAATTATAAAACGAACCTAACGTTATAAAATACTTTTATGGATATTTTTTTAATGTTTCACTTTTTAATAATTTTACTCATATATTAATTTACTGTGAAAGGTTTTGAAAATTATACCTTATTTCTCTAAATTATAAGGATTTTAGAGAGCATGTAAAAATATGCGTTATAAAAATGATTGTCATTAAATATATGGAAATGCAATCCTTACTAAAACTGAACAATTAACTCATTAGCTTATATGTATTTGATGTATTCCAATCAAATGGATGTAGAAATATATACTTAACAATCTGATAAATATAGAAAATATTAAATTAAATGCCAATTTCTCATGCATGAATGACTGCCGCTCTCTTACTGTCCCATTTTTCCATCTCAATAAGTGTACTGAAAGATAACACGATCGAAACTTACTGAACCGAAGAGAATGTAGAGACATATTTCATTATACGATCGTATTTAAACCGAACGGCATTGAATAATTTAAGTAGGATATTAAATTACCTTCATATTTCTAACCCTAGGAAACTAAAAGACGTGACAGCTGTTTGCCTTTTATTGACTAACTTGTTTTTACGAAAGTCATTACTTGAAACATAAATTGATTTCAGTTTTAACTGTCAAATGGAGAGTTTGAATGCAGTTCTGGAATTTTTTTCTAACACTTCAAAGGAAATCAGTTTCAATCATTTCATATGTTATTATGAAATACTTCTAAAGGAATTAATTGAATTCAGAATAATTGCTCTAATTAATAAATCTGGACGACATATTTGTTTAAGTTTTAAAGTGGTGTATATATCTATTATTTTATGGCGATAAAATAAGTTAATTAATTTAATTGGACGCAGTATGAAATTTGGATCCAATTCCAAAATGCATTTGTAAGATTTAGCATTTTTTCAAAGTATACAGTAGGAATGCGAATGCTTCATAATTGCAGTAATAATTATTGCATTATAAGTATTCCTTTATGAATTGGATCTGAGTTTGGCCAAATTTTACCTAGAAAATTATAACATTTATATATAATCTGCAGTAGTCACTCGAAGCCAACAAAGCGTAGATCGTTCCTGATTGTATAAAAGTGCCGGTTTAATATTGTTTGTTTAGCCAAAACATAGATCTTTTTAAATTGACGAAATGTTATTTTTTCAGAATTTACTGTAACTGATGATTATTTGATTATCATAAAATGAGAGTTATATGGGTTCTTAAAAATAAAAATATAAAATAAGAGAATGAAATGGAGGATATTTCAATGCTTTCTAAAAATATTCAAGAGAAATAACAGGTTCTTTCGGGGAAAATCAAAAATATTTTTTTCACATTTTGCGATATACTTTTTCTTGTGTTACTTCATTACATTATATATTCATACATTTCAGATTTTAATTTAAATCATAAATTCTAATACAGAAATCAAATTTTCAAACGAATAATCCGAAGGAGTATAAATTTTTCAAATTCAAATCGAATTTGAAAGTGTTTTATGTAGTATCTCACAAAAAATATGTTTATTTGTAATTTTCATTTCTAAATATCCTAAAAAAATATGTGAAGACAAACATTAAGCTGTAAAATTCATGAAAGATTAGAGAAAAAATGCTGGTTATAAAACCATTTTGGAAGTCTGTGTCCCAAATGCTAAAAGGTTGACAGTCGCTTGTTCTATGATTCCGTATAATTTTTATAAAATTATGGTTTTCACATGAAATAAAATACAGTAAAAGCAGATTTTGAAACTAAACAGCTAATTGAAGATAACGAGCAGTGGTGTAGTCGCAAAATAAGCAGTGCCGGAACTCTCTAAACTGTGTGACAAAAAATCGAGCTGCTTTAAGATTTTGTTTAAATTTTTTTTATTTATTTCTCTTCAGAAAAGCATCGCGAGAACGCCGTTCTGGTTCCACTAAAAACCCTGATGATATGGCAGAATGCCAATATGTAGATCCATTTTACCAGAATGAGCAGCCGAATCAGCCAAAATTTTAGAACAGCATTAGCAGGATTCCGAAAATGAACATTGTAACACCTATGAACGTCTTTGAGATTATAATATTCAGGGTGCTTCTCTACCAGTGCGACAAACTTGCAGGAGGTGTAGGGAGAACAAAGACTATTCGGAATCGCATAGCATTTCAGGGTCCTAAAAGCCTTCTACGCGAACTACGGTGAAGCAAAGAAAAAGAACACAAACAGCAACACGTTAGTGTAACAGAAATCAATTTAATGACAAGTTTTACATTAGATAAAAGCTACATGCTACAGATGGTGTTCGAAATTTTAACCAGAAGCAGTAACACAGGCTTCTCAGCGGTGCCGCATGAAATTCCTAACGTTCTTGAAGATTCCAGGCATGTCTCGCTTCTCTCCGACAGCTACTGAGAGGAGAGAGAGACGACGTCTTCAACTGAATCAGCGGAGGTACACCAATGTCTTCATTTGACCCCAGAAGAAAAAGTTCAGACATGATAGGTCCGGTGATCTAGCAGGCCACTGAACCTGACCACCACGACATATCCAGTGCGTTCGAAATGTAACGTTTAGGTATTGGTGGAGGTCATTGTTATAATGTGGGGGAGCCCCATCATGCTGGAACCACCTGAGGAACATGTGCTTTGCGGCGAACGTTCTTCGTATAAACGCAGAACGGTGCGTCGTTGCAGTCCGCTGCTCCATACGTGAGGTGCATGTCGGCTAGTTGAACGTTTGAATGCTCATCCTACTACCTCGGGGACCGGTTCACAAATGCTGATTTTCCGCGGGATCGCTGTTCCAGCAACCTTCCGTTGAACGCCCTCTGCGGCAAGACGAAGGCATTTCAGACCCTGCAATGTCATATCATTCCGAATCATATTTGTGCCCCCTACACCCCCTACAAGTTTGACGCACTGGTAGCGAGAAAGCCCGTATACTTAAACGTTCTCTATTTACTAGATTCAAAACTTCAACTTGCGTATATAATTGTTTTTTCCTTTAACAAGTTCATCTGTGAAAGTTTCTGATTTAATTTTTTGAATTTTCTCTCTGATATCTAAATAAATTACAAAAATATCTTACTAAGAAAAATATGCTTTTTCTATCGATAATGCGAAATGAATCATACATTATATTTCGCATGCTAACATATCTTGTCACGTATGAATAAATCGGATATCTATAAATGTGAGAACATCAGAGTTATTTTTATCATTTTTCATGCAAAGTCAAAATTTCGTTTTAAACATTTAATTGAGTCAAGACCTTGCTGAGGAAATCTGTAGAGCACTCTAGGAAAATCATTTCATAACAAAAAAATTTAATTTTAAAATCTTTATCAGAATAAGAAAACTGTGGATGAGTATTTAACCCTTTATCTACTGCATTATGAACTACTGAAAATTTCTTCATAAATATATATTTTTTTAACTGCCATATTGATAATTAAAGAATATACAAGAAAAAAATTTCCCCGGTGCGAAATTCAATTTATTAGAACTAATTAATTAAAGTGGTACTTAAAAGTACCGTCAGTACACTACGCATAAATTTCCTCATAATAGAAAAAATTACGGATGATATTTCTAATGAAATTTAACCTCTTAAAAATGGTAAATAACCAAAAAACACTCATAAGAAAACAAAGAAATTATCAAATTGACATAATTTTATTTTATACATAATAAAGGTAGAAATTCACATTTGATGATAATCATAAAAACAATTTTTTTTTTCATTTACGCACAAAAATATATTACAAGTTGAGCATTTTGAATGTGGTTTTGATTGAATATTTTTGAGTGCACAGAATTCACAGCGTCCTCGATTCGACACGAATGTTGGCCAATGGCATCCTCTATTTTCTAAATGAACATCATTAGAAACAGACAAATTTCCTTTTCTTCTCTTTTTTGCACAAAAAGTTTGTTCATCTCCACTAGATTTAGGTCTCCCTTTTCGTTTTGGTTGTGGTTTTGATTTCGTTAGTAATCCTTTGGTTATGCAGCGCTTATATTCGAGGGACGACATTTTCTCACGACGCACTTCCACATATGCAATATATGAATTTACATATGCCATTTCTAGCATAGCAAAAAAAAAGCCTGTGCCACCATTTTTTCGATTTCCTGTCCCTATCATAAATAGCACGTAACATGTCCGCTTTATAAATTCCCCTCATGTGTCCATTGTAGTCTTTTACAACAATGGGTGCGGTAACGTCAATTTTGGTACCATCTTTGAGTCTCCTTTGGACTTTGCAAGTGTCGTTTCCATGATAATTCGAAAGAAAGTGTACGGATCGATTGTCCTTCCATTTGAAGAAGGATATTCCTTTATCAGATATTTGATAATCTAAGTCCCCTCCTTTCATTTTTTTATCATCGATAAGTTTGGGTAACCCAAGTCTATCAGGACGAATGATGCCGACTGCATATATATTTTTCGTTTTCAAATACTCAAATAGTGGCACGGAAGAAAAGAAATTGTCCATGATGATGTACTGGCTACGTGTACTGGCGGTACTTATAAGTACCACCGAATAATTCGACCATTAATCACATTACATAATCTGTTATCTTATAATGATTGGGCAAATAATATTCTAAGACAATGCAAAATGAATAAAAAAAATACAACACTTACCTTTGGTTTGATATTATATATTTATAGCAAAGAAAAGATAAGAGCGGCAATCCGCACAAAATGGCAGCAAAAGAACACAATATCCGTTCGAAAATAGCTTTCTTCCTCGCAAAATTCATCAGCCTAGAACAACTACTGCCATTTTTCATGAAAAAGTAGAGTTAAAATACTGTTTCTAAAACGTACCATCAGAATATAAGTAATGGTTGTTGTGCTATAAAGTTTTCAAGTGATTGGTACTTATAAGTACCGTCAGTAGATAAAGGGTTAAGCGGATAGATCGTATTTATATGTACATTTTCTTAAACAATGATGGATAAAGTGTTCTTAAGATTTCAGAGATAAAATTAAATGCTAAAAAGATCGATTCATTTACTTTAAAGCTAAGTTTTCTAACCTGATAGCTAAAAGTGCAAAATAATTGGGCGCTCAGAGGGTTAAATTTTTCCAATTTCTTCGTGTTCTTTTGCACTTCATCTTTGATATATAATTTATATTTTTGTTTAAACATAGAAATTAGTGCTTCACACATTTTTAAATCAAAGCATTATGTAATGATTTTACTGGAGTTTCATAAGCTTGAATTCAAGTTTTTCATTAGCTATAAAAGTTTCTATAGTTGTTAATTTGATAAATTGGACAAATATAAAGAATAATTGTTAATAAAAATATGCCAATTAAAATCCTATAGAATATTTATTTATTTCGAATCCTTATATTTATATGTTGAATGTTGCAAGTGATAAAGCGTAGATAAAAAGAAAAGAAGGAAATTGCATTATACCGAGATGGCTTCAGATTTATGCTCCCGTGAAGGATTTTAAATAACTACACTCATCGTTATTAGAAAATTTTATGTTGCAGAGAACTGTTTTTTTAACATTAAATAAGGCACTTTATATTATTTTAAATTCAAATATCATCAGACTTCCTTCTCTGAAATATTTACTCCTTCAATTACATTTTAAAATTAATCTGCAGTATTCTCAATCTTTAATACAGAGTTGGGAGATATCTTGATTTATATTCGTGCCAACAACTATGAAATTCTTCTTTTACTTGTAAAAGATTCAAACATACCTTTGAATTTTTCCCATCAAGTTGAAAGAAATCTTTTTAATAAGTATAATCAGAAACTAGTAATTCTGGTAGCTTGCTTTGATTTCGAAAAATTTATACGTAAGAGTAAGATTGATTTTAATGTTAATACAAAAGTACAATAAATTTTTAACATTTATAAATATATAAAATTTCAGAAGGGTAACAGAGATTTAAATATTAAACTTTTAATCTCGCTTAGCAGAGTGGATAAAATAAAAGAATTATTTCTAATGTGATTTGTGTGAGAGAATAGCTGAAAATTTTTACAATTTATTTCGCAAAGTAAAGTTGAAGTTTTATTTAATTTCCACTAAAGGAATTAGCTTGTATGCTAAAATTATAAAATACACTGATAAAAATTTTCAGCAAACTGTTATTTATCTCCTGTTTCAAGTACTTAAATGTGGACTTAATATGTGGAATTGATTGTGAATAAATCCCTTTGCTCTCGGTAGTTAATCTATATTATGAAATATCGCACAAGTACTTTTTAAGCGTAGTGTAGAGAAGTGTAAAACTTTTAAGTTCAGATAAATATGAATATTGAAATAGAAAAAATGTAAATTATAGAAACGAAGCTAGATTTAATTTGGAACACTCTTTGAATATTCATTAAAATCTTAAAATTTGTTATGCTAAACATATTTAGTTGAAAAGCATATTGCTGAATTAATATTTAAGGATGAAACAAATTCCTACCTTTTAATAAATACTGAACTAAGAAACACACATATACATAATATAATAATATTTCATTTCCTTGAATAAACAAACACGAAATTGAAAAAGAATTAAAATACGAGTTGTTTTCAGCAATCAGCATTTTTTCAAAACACAATGTGTGTGAATCTAACATTAATGAATTGAATTATCATTTTGCGCCCTGAAGATTTATTTTTCTCATCTGCTACTTTTATTATTTTATTTTTATAGTCATTCTATAGAACTATTGGAGGATTGTAACAATAATCTGAATCCATATAACTCAAGTATGAACCAGGTCTTTCTTTGACAATTTAAGAAAGATGCAAAAATTTCAAAAGACAAAATATGATTATTTTCCGTATATTACAGAATTTTAAACTTCAGTGAGTTGAATTCACAATTGAATGCAACAGTTGTTTATAGACATTCAATGTGCCTTGTTTTAAATGTTTTAAGAAATAAGATTATGGTTATATTTTCTTAGCTGAAAATTCAGCTGAATGAAATGATAATCGCTTACAGATTCTCTGGTAGGCGAAAAGTGAAATATAAATTGCTAACGAGTTTTATTTTATTCAAACAATAGAACCCCCACATATAAAGACAAAAAAATTTTATAATATAAGGTAAAGTGTCTTAACATTGCAATATAGAGAATAAATAATATTGTTTATGTTAATGTATCCGTGTTTTGAGTGATATTTATCTTCATAGATTTTTATAGCTTTCAATTTTAGTAACCTTAAAATAATAATTCTTTTTCAAGAAATGGATAATAAAAAGCAGTAATAGAGTATGTTCAATCATAAAATACAAAATTTCAATCATTTAAGTATTAAACTGCTTATTTAATTTAGTTATTAGAATTTTGTTCTTGCTTTTTTATACAGATTTTAATAATCATCCAAATTTTATTCATCCTCCTACACATTGAAAATATTTTCATTTAATATGAATTCAATGAAAAATTTACATATTTAGCATGTACAAGTGACGCCTTTACTCTGGTGAGTACATCAGAAGTTATTAGTTAAACAACAAATTAGCCAGAATTTGTAATGGGTTTTATTATAATTTGCGTTGTCCAGCACCGTGTGTTTAGTATTAAATCTTATTTATTAGGTGAAAGTTCATCTAAAGATAGAAATTTAAAAGATAATACATTTCCTTAGGTGTTTAAGGAAACTCGGTACACTAAACTTTTATCGAAGATTGATAATACATTAGTTGAAAATTATTGACTTCGTCCTCAGGAATTGAATATCGGATTTAATTGATCATTTAATTAGACCAAAACCTAATTAAGTTTCTACAGAAGCCACATAACATTTCTAGAGCCAAGTTCCAATATTGTAAAAATTTGCTTTTCCTTTTACTGTCAATTACATGCGGTTGTATTGCAATAATCAATTTTCCCTAAATTTGGCTAATTATTATTTCATTTGGAACAATTCCTTTCTTTTCGAAAATGATTTATCCACTGATTTTAAAATCAATGTAATTGATGCTTAAAGAATGTGCCTTAAATGGAAATGCAAATCTTTACCTATCTCAATGAATCATAGGGAATTTTGTAGCAAAAACTGGAATGCTAATATTTAGAAGGAAAATATGTTAATAACTAACGGACGAATGTCATACACAAGCATACTTTAATATTTTTTTACATATATGAAAATTTACCCTTAAAACATCCCAGATAGCAAAAGAAAGCGTGTCTAAAAGGTTTTGGAAGCCTTGTCGTCGGCAAGGGTAAAGGGTTGTCACAAAGGTTTCCATGACAAGGGTTGAACCTTTAGGCAAAGTAGAGGAAAGGCTCGCTAGTCAACAAGAAACAAGGTTTTTTGTAAGCTTTTTAGTAAGATTTCCCCAAGCTTTTATTATAAGCTTGTTTCAGGCATTCCTTTGGCGGACAAAATAGAACCCCCCTTCCCCAATTCGAAGCCGTACTCGTATATAGGGATCCAACCCCCTTTTTTATCCCCCCCCCTAGTCTGATGTCATCTTAGTCTAACTTAAAGTTATCTGGATTATCAATTATTAGATCAATCGGGAATCTTAATTAATAAAAGCATAATTATTAATTTGATTAATCTAATTTTTAATTGAGCTTACTTGTGCGATTTCGTTGTAGATTGTGACAAAAATTCAAATTCCTCCGAACCGGGGATCGAACCCGCGTTCATAAAGTTGGGAGGCAAGCGCACTAACTACTATACCGTACGAAGCTACGCGCCATGGGACAGGTGGTTCATTAAAAACCTTCCTACGTCAATTTTGCGGGAATGGTTTCCGAAACAGATTGCACGGAAATGCTTTCGCGGACTTGTCGTTCAAACCTTGTCGGTGAGGTAGATCATAAAAAGCTTTCAAACGTAAACATTGCGGCAATAGTTTCCAAAATGGCTTGCGAGGAAATGCTTTCGCGGACAGCCTATGTAAAAAGAAATGACCACCTTTCCTTTTTTTGCTATTTGGGATCCAGATACTTTGGACTAAACTCGAATGCCGCAGGTCGGTACTGTTGGTGTATGTGTCAAATATTCTCATAAGCTTGTTGTGTCGTAAATGAACTATAAAGGCGGTACAGTGAGCTTACTCGACAAGGAGGAGTTCCATTCATAGATTTAAAAGGACTATTTGGGCTGTTATTTTGAAATTAAATGAAAAACAGAACATTATATGCAAATTTCTTCTGACAGATACAGAACGTTATACGTCGAATAATATTTTGTTCTGTCCTTCAGACTTCAACATCTGATGATACATGCAATTTCTGGTTTGCTGGAAGAAAGTAAAAAGAAGAGAAAAAATCCAATGTCTATTTCATGAGTGTCAAACTGACTGCATTGACTGCATAGGGAATGTTTCTTTATTAGTGTTTGTCTAGTCAAACAATTGAAGTGCATCATCGGCTGGTTCCATCGGATCAAGGTTATCATTGGAAGGGGTTTCGGATCAAGGATTGCTGGCAGAACATCATATGTTGTTAGTCTATACTTCACGGAAGGAATTCAGTGAGCTATTGAACATATTTTTAGCTTTCTGCAAAATACCACATTTCCTTGAGATGGTATGGGTCTATTTTACCAAATAGGGGACAATTGGGCCCATACTATCTCCAAGAAATGAAAGCACTGAGTAAAAAGAACTTTACTTAAGCGGGACATTCACCCGTAATCCACTCCACTTTTTTTTGTGATACAGGAGGCCAAACTCCTTCGTCAGTGTAAGAAACTAATGACAATTCGTGTAGACTGAGGAAGAAGTTGGAATTCCGTCCTATTTAGATATTCATTCGGTGGACTTGGCCATAAAACTGAAATTCGATAGTAGATTAGGGGAAACGAGCCTCTCTGACATAAACATAGAAGAGGGGAAGGGTCTCTGTGGATGGAAGTTAGTATGAAGAAATTAGGGATGAGGGGACCCAATTTTAAAGCGGGGGGAGGAAGAAGCACAGTAGCCTAGGGTATTGGTTTGCACTTAGGGTCGGTCAGCGTAGTGCGACCCGTGAATGATTTTCCAAATTTTATGGCCTAAAAATGGAAACGGTATGCTAAAAAGTCCTCCAAATGGATTAGAAAAGGGCGATGGTGAATGCCCAACCATAGAATTGGCAGCACTACAGGTAGATTTCCGGTGGCGGCGCCAATCATTGATGAATCTTCTTTCTCTTTTCATGGGGAATTAAACATTCACAATGAATACGTAAAAAAGAGAGAAAACGCATATGGAATGTACCTACATGCACATCAGTGGAAATATTTCGCCATTATGTAGGTAAGAATATTCTGGTTCGACTTTCTTATGCCGGAGTATTTCTTTTTTGAATTGCTAGAAAGAAAAATTTACTATATTTTCTTGCAGGATTTCACGTCGGAATTGCATACATATGATGAAAGGTTAAAAAAATGTTCCACCATGATGGGGCATCAGTTCATTCAGGGCAAGTGCTAAGGAATTATCTGAAGATATTTATTATGGCCGAAGGAATGGCTGAGGTCACTCCATAACTTAATTCGCGCACATTTGGCAAATGGATATATCAAGAATATTTTTTTAAACCTAAAGACGAATTTGTTATCAGAATTTTGGAATCGTTAATAATTGAATCCTCTAGAACTTCACCGTAAACACAAACAAGCATCGGAGCTTCATGAATTTAGAAGATATTTCACAAATGCAATGTTGTTCTCGAACTCAAATATTTGTCTCTTTAAATTGAAGAATTTTATGTGATTAAAAACAAAATGTGTTCAAAACAGCGAATGTTCACATGAAAAGTAAAGTAAATGTCTATGAGTCTGACTAGAAATGTAAATATTTACTCAATATTAAGGTAAAATCTCTTTTGTCAGAATATCAGAATATCTAGAGTCGTCAGATTTATGTTATTAGTGTCATCGACTTAAAATCTTCTATCAGAATACATCGGCTTTTCTCTAAATCTATCTCATAAAACATATATTTATTTTATTTGTTTTCAATCAATGTTAAACATTTCTCTCGCATGCATATCTATTTCAAACACGTAAAATTTGACGGGAAATCTCTCGAATGAAGAGGGAATTTGCACCCCTCATACCATGACGGGTGATTTTCTAGTGTTTTATATAATAATAGAAAGACCACTTTCAACTTTTAAAGTCTAAAGTTTATTAATATTTCAATTACTTAGAAATGAAGCAAGATTTTTGCATTTTCCGTAATATTTTTCTGAAATATTATCTCACTAAAACTATTTTTATACCACATTAAACTTTAAAAAATTAACTTTTCAGTGACACAAAATTCATTTCCGTTCAATTTGTTGCCCTCATTTTAATATTTTTTCAAAAATTAAATTGCGTTTAAAATTCGCAATTTGTAACACTTTTTTATTTGTGAAGAACAAAAATACGTACTAGGAACTGTCGCTAGACCACAGTATCAGAATTTAGGAAGAAGACAAAATGAAAAGTTTAAAAACAAAGGATTTATAATTTATATGGGAACAAATATTGATCTGGTTTATTTGAACACTTTCTATTAATGAAAATTTTTCTATCAAATTGATTTTTCAGAAACATCCTTTAAAATCTTTCTTTTACTGCAAATTTTTGAAAAAAAATTCAAAAACTTATGTAAAAAAACAACTTATGGTATAAATTACCTATCGGCGGCTTATAAATATCAATGTTGAATTGATACTTTCATTTTAATTAAAAAACGTTGAAAACGATAAAAGAATTTTGGATATTATAATTTTCTCTACAAAAGTAGTTCTTACATTAAAAAAAATTTAGACATGGAAGTATTTTAGTTCCGAGCCACGCCGGGCATAACAGCTTGTTATATAATAAATAAAAAACTGCACACACAAAGTACCTGAAGGTTTTACCAAATTATTTTAAATATATCGATGAAATGGGTGGGAGATATTTAATTCAGAAGGATTTAAAGGAATAGAATTAATAGGAAAATTGTATTTCTCATTTATTTAAGGCATGCCAGCTGTTATTAACGGTTTTCACTGAAAGTTTTTTTTAAAAATTATCTCTAGAATTTATTTATTTAATTCCACTTATCTTGAGATAAAGAACTCAAAATACGAAATACAACTAATAGATATTAAGTAAAAGGCTTTATACAAAGGATTTCATGGCGTATTCGTGTGAATGCGATATGTTTAATTGGCAATTGTAAATTAATTTGTATTTCATTTCTGTCTGTTCTTATTAAGATTAGATTTTAGCTCCAGAACATCTAATAATATTTAATATGTCATGCAATTCAAATCCAAGAAAAGTTCTTTTTCATATTCTTTTTATTTGATAAAAGATAAGATAAACTATATATTTCCTTATTCAAATGTAATTCCGTGTCGTGTAAAGCTGGCGTCAAACAAATTGCTGATAATGAAGACGTTCGAACAAAAAAATACAAGGTGGAGGTCTTATTTTACCAAAATTCTGGCTTGTGTATTAAATTGATGGACATATCCTTTCTCGCGTCATGGTCATGTTTCTATAAAATCACCGTTTTGTGAAATGGATGCGGAATCAGATGCTATGCTTTCATATAACCAAGTTTCAATATCTTTCATGTCGATTAACACAAGGCCAAATACAAATAATCCAATTAATTTACCATCTTTTATTCCATTTTTAATGTTTTGACAAATTCAATCTGTTCATATTTCAATAAGATTTCATTTCATTCATTTTTTTCAACTTCTGTCGTTGGTAATGCTGTTTTAATGCATGCATTTCATCTGGATTTAGTGACAGGGTGTCACAAAAAAAGTAGAACAAGCATTTATTTACTTAAATATTGCTCCTGGATATATACTTCCAATTGCATTTTGATTAATTAAGGTAGGAATTTGTGAGAAAATACTTTAGCTTCTGTGGAACTTGAAAATAAAAAGTTAAGAAAATTAAATTTTTATACGAGCCCATAGAGCAAAGTGGTCAGTAAGTAAAATGTTCCTCTGACACTCATCTATGCATAAACTAAGTTTCACGAATCTGTCTCAAAAACATACAGAGATATGTTAATTTTTTAAATTTCAAGGGGCTGCTCACAAATTTATATGGACATGTTCATTGGAGAAATGAAAATTTACTTAACTTAGAGAAACAGCGAAATGGAAATATTTGGCAAGTAGTATATCAACTAATCATCACGGATTGCAAAAACCATTGCCAGTGACGCATACTGTTACTCTGTTTCATTGGCAGATATTTGTAACTATCCCCTTGATAAAGAATGGAAGGACAACTTGAGAAAATAAAAAATTAATGTATAACAGGAACATAGCCAAATAATGAACAAAAATACGGAATTATTTGCTCTTTGCCTTGTGCTCAATATTAAACTTTGCCTAAAAGGAGCGGCGACTCGTCATTTAGGTGTGCAGAGTTTGCAGAACTCACTAAAATTATTTTCAAAATTCGTACTTTTGTTTTTATTCTTATTTGTTTACTTCTCCACTCTGAGAAAAAGATAAAAGGGAAAAAAGAAGACAGAAAATGAATGAAAAAGTAAGACAGATAGAGGATGGGGCTGCACAACAAATAGTTTTTGAAAGTACCATAATTCGCTCATCACATAAAAACTATGCGACACAACGGACGAAGACGAATAGCTATTCTTTCTGTCTTAGAACTTAGGCAGAACTGAATTTTCATGTGCTCCTGCTTTGCGCTGAAAACCAACTAATGTTCTTTTCTTCCCTTTTCAATCTCACTCAAGGTTCGCCTTCGAACTCTTTATTTTTTTACTGTTTTTAGGTTTCGGATTCACTTTCCTGTTGTCTTAACGGGATTTTATATGGTTCTTACATATTAGATTTCTCTTATTAAAACGGAACTCACCGAAAAAAAGGGACTATTATTATCTAAAATACAATTCAGATAATTACAATTAAATGTTTGAACTATTTGCAGGTAAAGCTATTTTTGAAATATTGTCTTTCAATTGTATTATAGTCATATTTTTATAGCACTGCTTGTTTCTGAGAAGATGAGCCTCACTGCTGATATGACACCGGGAATACTTTTTTTAATGTAAACAAGAACAACTTGAGAAAAAAGATTTTGTACATACTTCAATTAATATATCATTTGACTAGTTTTCAGGTTTAACAAAAGATATCAAATACATTGTTATTTCCTGATTCCGCCCTTTAAATATTTTTTAAATATGTGCATTATCCCTAAAATGTACGTCGAAAGCACCAAACACCAGTAAGAGGTATGGAAAAGTGGTCTAAGTCAACAACTTTGTTTTGTTGTATATCTGTAAGTGTCGTTGATAGAAGCGTGAAAATTTGTAAGTGAATAGATGATTGTAAAAGACACATTTCATTCATCTACATCTTTGCTATATGGGGATCGTATACAAATTTATTTTTTGTAACTTTTTATTATCAATTTCTTTGGATATCAAAGTATTTTGATACAAATGTTTACCTCATTTGATGAAACTTTGTAATTGGAAGTATATGTCTAAAATCAATATTTAAGGAAATTAACGCTTGTTCCAATTGTTCGGGAAACCCTGTGCATAGAACATATACAGCGCTGAGAACTATACAGAATAGACCCGATTACGAAGTTCTTTTGAATGAAGGGCTCTCATAGGCAAAAGAATGACGTTGAAGATTAGACCATTAACCAGTCAAAATATGATTAATGTGACGCCAAAGTGAGCCGAGAACAGCTTGCTTAGACGACAAAATCTCATCCTCGTACTCGAGCCACACCCGTATAATGTCCACCTAAAAGCTATAAACTTCAATTCAAGAGATAATTTAATTCCGGAATAAAGGCTTCCTTGAAATTAATTTCGTAAAATAATTCACGTATAACCTCAATTCCAGAATGATGAGAAATTCCATGAAGAAACCATGAGAAACCTTAAAAAAATGATAATTCAGTTGCATTTATGAATCCAAACGATATTACAACATTCCAGGTGATGGCTGAGCTTTCTCCAGCATAAAGAACTTCTCTCGGCTATTTATTGAAAATTAGTGGATCTTCACTGGTAAAAAAGTGCTTGCATAAAGAAACTCTTTCTAGAAATATACACATTATTAAGAAAATGTAAATGGTTTTTCTGAAAATAAATTTTCCTTTTTAAATTAATTAAATGAATTCATTATGGAAAGCAAAGAAAAATTCGTAGAGGATAAAAACTATCATCATCTCTCTAATATGCAATTTTGAAACATTTGAATTATTTGGCAAACCAATAACTTTTAAATGGGAAAATTAGTTTGAACTTGTAATGTTGGAGATGAAGTGAAATATATTCTTCTTTTATGTAAATCTGCTGAGGGATAAGATATGCCTCTACTCGGATGCCTAGTTTTATTTTCCCTTTTGCAGCAATAACCTTAAGCACACATGTAGATGGAAAACATGAATTAAAGGTTTAGAGCTATCTACAATTTCCATTTCTGAAATATTACAGGGCATGTTTCGCAGATGGAATATAATCAAGGCCATTGGTTTGAATGTTTATGCTAAGTAGAAAGCAGACTGAAGATGCAATTACAGTAGAAGACAGTCGTCAAGGAATTCCAGTTAATGACAAATTTTATTTTTGATATATGCCAATTATAAGATTACACGAAAGATTTAAGTATACTAGAAACAAAATACTTTTCAGCATACATAATTTTGTGCATTGAATTAATGCAATAATTCAAGGTCCATTACATTTAATAAAGCATTAGATTAACATCACATACATTTTGTACCTATCTTTGGGGTGAAGAGATTTGTCGTTGTCTGACGGTGATCGTATTCTCAGTGATGGAAGGAATGCCAGCGTCCTCCTTGACATCTGTTATTATCGCATTTCCTCTGCTCTACATTTCACAGTGCTATTTCTAGCATATTTGCATCTTCAGATAGAGCGAGAACGTTCTCTGGCTGTAGGTTTCTTCTAGAGTCAGAGTCATCACTTGTCATCTGCATCCAGAGTCATTTTGAACTAAAGAGACTGATTTTTCATCTGCCTATTGCCAGTTGGCTTCAGTATCAGAGACAGTCACTGGAATTTACAGTGTGTTCAGTTGCGTCTTAGGCCTGGGTTGCTGCAATAAAACGGAAGAATTTCCCTTTGTTTTGCTTCTCTTTGGTCAACTTTGCTAGAATTAAGCTAAACGGCCCATAACTTCTTCCACGTCATTACTAAACAATTTTGTGTAACATTGACCCATGACTCGTGCAATAAAATTGTTACATCTTTTTACTGTGACATTCTTTATAATTTACAATGCAAGTCAGAACTACCATCCGATTCAAAGAGATAAATACGACTATATAACTTTTGTTATTTAAGCACATCTTTTTTTCTTGCCTATTTTTATCAGATTTAAGGTAATCCAGATTTTTGTAATCCCAACGAATTTGCAGTCCCAATTGGTTCGTTTTGGATGGCAGGCTTCTACTGTATTCATATATTTATTCAAAACATCAAATTAGTAAAACTCATCAAAAAACCGTTTTAATTTCTTGATCATGAATGAATTTAGTAGAATATAATTTATTTTCATTTTCTTCAATTTAAATTAATACAAGCCAGACTGCGGCTTGTTATCGAAATAAGGTGCTATAATTTGTCCAAAATCCCTGGCTTTTACACAACTGAAGTCGATCACCTGAAACTGCGACTAACACTGTGGATTTCAAGTAATCTAAAAGTCCATGTTAAACAAGCTGATTGAGTGAGCCGTAGTTAATGTCAAAATAAAAAAAAAATAATAAATTTCTCACTTCCAATAATTATTTGTTTTTCCATAGGTATTTAATATAAAATTCAAAGCCTGAATAGAAGAACCGTCAAAATATATTTGTAATTTCTATTCTTTTACGAAAAACCATAAAATTATATTTATAGCTAAAAACTCTAAAGTGAAAAAAATCCTTCTAAGAAATCTTTCAGATTATATAAGATTAAGGAAGGAAAAAAATATGAAATGACATTTACTCATATCTCAATTCACCTTTCACATTTTAATATTAAAAAATAATGCAAAAGCTGGGTCAATCAAGAAAATGCTGCAGAGTGAAAGTTACATTAAGGTCATTTTTTCATGCTCCTTCGTATTTTTATGAATGTTTGTGGCAAATCTCACTACATATTTTTTGGTAGAAGTATTTTCTTTTCTGCATTCCCTCTTGCGTTTTCTTCCACTGTATTAAAATTCCGACATAAAATGTCACATTTTTTGTCCTATCGTGAAATGACATTTATTTGGCACACTTCATCTTGCATACCATTTCTTTTCTGTTCACTAAGTGTAAATTCTAATATAAAATATCCAGATTTTTCGTTTCAGCATTTATTGATTTTATTTCAGCATCAATTCAGGCTTTCATGTTTTCACGCACAATGTTATAAACAAAGTATCGTTGCTTTTTTGAAAGTTGACTAGATTCTATGTCAAAAACTGTAAATTAAGAATATATATATATATATCAAAACAAACTTAGAAACACAGAAAAAACTCAAAAAAAAAATCAAGACTACAATGGCAAAAAAATAGATAAAAACCATAAAAAAAAAAATTGATAAATATCTTGAGCCGCTCGTCAGGAAGAAGCTCGCTCATATAATTTAGTAGCTTTTCTGCTAACGACAAACGAAATCGATAAAAAAACCACCCTCCCTAAAAAGCACAAGTCAATTAAAATGGAAGAATTCTTGAATAAAAGATAAATACATTTAAGATGATTTAAAGGAATCAAGAAGCAAAAAAATCCGAATACAAAAGACCTAAAATAAAATAAATAAAAATAGTATTATACACAAAAATAATAAAATAAAAAGCGAAACACATACCATGGCAGGAAAAAACTAGTATGTCCGTAGGGATAAGAAGAATGAACATATATATATATTCTTTTAGCATACATATATTAATAAGAAATGTTACAAGAACCAATGCTTAACATTTGTCTTTATTTCTGATCCAGTGATATTTCCATGAATTCTCCTTTTTATTCTCGTTTATGTATGTATTTAGCAATAGATTTTATTATTTTATTTCAAAGGTGAACAGCGCCAGTATTTTAAAAGTTTTGATTCCATCATACTTAAAAAGCAACTTTTTATTTATAAATAAATGCTCTTTTTTTTATTATTCTAATAGGTTAAATTTTAATATTTCTATTAGTGTTTTATATTAGTAATCAGAAATGAAATTAAAAATCCCATATTCCAATTAAATGCGGAACTTCCATTGTTAGGTACAAGAGTCAGATAAAAAAAATATATTGTATGATGAAAAAAGTTAAACATAGATTATTTTTTCAATTTTTAAATAGATTTTGCTATATTTAATTATTAATAGTTTGTTTTCGTAATAATTTGTTTATATTATTTTAGAATAATTGATATAAATACTGGGTTAATATTTTCTCTATTTTTTATTCTCATCTTGAGACGATTTTGGGAGAATTTCCTCCTTTCTATTGTCGAACAATTCTTCGTGGAGGGTTGGCGACAGAAATCTGGATCGACACGACGAACTAGTCCCCGGGCTACATAGCCACTTTGATTGTTGGAATTTCAAATAAGAATTTTCTTTTTCAAATATGGTTAATTAGTAGTGCTAATAGTTTTTTTGTCAAGTGTTCTTTTGCATCTTGAGTGCATGATTATGGATAGGGTAATTTAATTTAATCCTAATAATTATGTGCATTTCAAATATAGTGCATGTGTGTATAAATTGCTCAATTGATATTTTTTGTCTTTATTTCCTATATCTATCCTATTAAAATTCGAAGGTAAACAAACGTATGTATGTATGTATGTATGTATGTCCGGCTATCTCCTCACGAACCGCTGAACGGAGAAGCACGCGGAAAGTACCAAAAGATGGGGAATAATCCAAGGAATCCATTACGGCCATTTAAAATCCGAAATTACAATTAGTTAAAAAGATATTAATTAAAAACGTCAAAATGATTGAATTGACGTGCTGCCATCTATTGGCAGAATGGTGAATTCATTCACGGCGGATTCTTTTTTTTCCTTACTATTATTTTTCGCATCCGGTGTTGCATTTTTTTTTATTTATTTAACGGAAGTTGGTATTTTTTTTTTGAGCCAGTTTCTGTGTTATTCTGTGTTTGGATTTATTAACAATTGAAAAAAAATCGTTTTCCTGCATTTTCTTTCTTTTTTTTTGTCGTAGGGTGTTTCGCAACATTTACGTTTGTTGGGGGAAAATATTTATTCATTTTTATCCGTTTTTTTCATTATTATTCGTTTTATTTTTTCTTTTGCAAAACAAATATCATGCTAATCTGTTTTAATTTATAAGCATAAGAATTCTCGCGTTTTCATTCAAACCAAACTGCTTTAAGGTAGTAAAAAGGCTAGAACTGAAAGTTTTAATCCAACAAGAGAGGATCCCAAACAGATTTACGTTTGTTGGGGAAGCTTAGTGACAATATTTGTAGGGAAAAATACAGAGGCGGGAATATGAAAAAACGTGGATTCCGAGAAATGCTGGGTTATTAACTATAAGGTAATTAAAAGGTTGGGTTTAAAAATTTTAATTAAACAATATAGGATTCAAAGGATTTTTTACGTTTTGGGGGAAACGTAACGTTTACGTAAGCGACAATATGTGTAAAAAAAATAAACCGGAGGCGAGCATATGAAAATTAGTAATAAAAAGACTAGATTTGAAAGAATTTTTACATTTGTTGGGGAAAGTAAGTGACAATATTTGTTGAAAAAAAAACGGAGCCGGGCATATGAAAATATGGATCCCAAAGCCTCACGTGATCTCACTTCTCTCCGCCCGGGAATATCTCATTATTCAAGATTGCCCGTGCAACGCCGGGCCATGCAGCTAGTTTATATATATATATATATTAAAGAAGAAAAAAATATACAAAACTATTTTAGAAAAAGAGAGAACAATCAAATAATAAACTGAACGCTAACGTATACAATGCGTTTTCAACAGGGAAATCTTATATGAGCGAATTAGTTTTGTAGTAAATAGTTTTTAGTTTGTTTAGTTTTCAGTGGAGATAGTTTGAATTAGTTTTTTTTTGGTTCAATTATTAATTTTTGTACTTTTTCGCTCTGTTTCATTTT